>JAAXYX010001864.1:0-20193 GCA_036851915.1 Ptenothrix huangshanensis | reverse complement strand
ATTTTCCACAGGTATCCATGCCAACGTGACTGTAGGATCTGAAATCTGTGAGATCTGAAAGGCATCGGGTATCCCGCTTATTTGTTTTCATTTTGCGGAAATACCTACTCTATTTCAAATAGTACCTATATGTATTGTCAAAGGGTTTACGTTTCCAGAAGGAAGAGGAAGAACGGTATAAGTGTTAACATTATTGTGATGTTTTGCTTTTGTTTCTGTCATATAAGTAGCCACTAGCCACATGTAACTTGCTTTAATACATTTGTAAAATTTAACTCCTTGTTTGAAGGATTTCTGATTCATATTAAATTATAGGTAACCATTTTTAGCAAGCTGATAATCATTCCATGCCGTAAAGCCGGCTGCACTATTTTGACACGTTTCTTCCGGTTATGTATGATGTGTAGGTAGGTGAAATTATAATCAGAGGAAGTCCACGTTTAGTTAAATTTTCTTCGAGTTATGAGTTATACCTCTATGAAATTCCATTACAATTCGATTGAAAACGAAATGAATTTATAATTTCAAATATGTGATTTTTTGACATTTATTTCATATAGCTAGCGAAAATTGCCTAAAATTGTCTGAGTGTGTACAGTGTGCATTCTAAACCACTATTATGTTAGTGATCTATTCATCTACATGAACATCTTTTTCCAACATATTTGCTGTAATTGAATTCCGACACTGATTAATAAATAAAGGAAGATGACTTGTGAACGATAGATATTTATTCTAATTAATTATTTATTTATTTGTGAGTCAAAAGCGTACCTAAAACGGACACCGAAACAGTGCCAAATGGAGGTTTGAAGGTAAGTTGTAGAAGATTTCAAAGGCACTGCCTGTGGAAAGGGAAGAATTAGGTTCTTTAATCCATTTATTTTTTAAAATATTATTATGCATAATGGAATTACATTTATTTATTGTAACATAAAATTTAGTGACAACTTAATTGATTAGTTGTTGATCAATACTTTGATAAACTCTTATTAGTATGATCTAGTTTAGTACGCAATAATAATAATAATAAGACAACTTTATTCAGTGAATAAACTTGACACTGCCTTCCAGCGAAAATAGCCTAACGAGACTCAGTATACGTTACAGAATCTATTTGTATGACGTTTAGTATTATTAAAGCAACAATTATATTTGAGATGCAGTAGTTCTGAAAACTTAAACTTTACGTCGTATCAATTGTGGAAAACAAATGATGTACACAAATCTGGACAGATTTTTTGAGCACAGAAATAACAATATCATCAATTAAAGCTACACATAAAATTTGTTTTTTAACATGCATGCAACATTGCTTTTTTATATTCCTATAATAGGGTGTAAAAACTTTATATAAAATGGTAGAAGGAAAAGTGATTATAGTAATAAAGTTAATAAACCTAATATATTTCTAGAGATTTACTTACCTAGTTTCATACTTAATTTTGATATTGGAGATAGTGCATATGTCATTATATGTTAAGAGTGAATTGTATAAAGGGAGGACGAGTAATTTTTAGACTTGATTTAGGTTTTTAGCTTTATTGACAAGCCTCTGATGTCAATTTTCATTTTTAATTTTATCCTCAGAATGGAATAACAAATTAGGTAAGCTATCTAGTCTATGAAAGGTACCACACCACCTACCTAATTAAATAGGATTTGCACACCACCGATTGTTTACATTATTCTTGAAGCATAATCGTCTTAGTCAGCTCTGTATATACATGAATTTAGTTTTTGTTTCTTACAAGTAGCATCAACATAATACGCAATTCCATTTCAATTTATTATGAATGTGAACTTGTTTGTTTGTTGGTTTGAACTGATATATATTATAATTTATAATAATTATCGTCGATTTAGCTCACTTCACTGAATTTTGCCTGTTGGATGAAATGAAGCTAACAAGGACCGCGCTTGTCTTTGCACTGAGCATTTTCGGCTCGTTGGTCCAAGTGTGAAAATGTCAAGAAATGTAATTCCTATGAAGGATGAAAAGTTGACGTAAAAGTAAGTGATGAGTGATGATGGACGTTTTTAAAAATTGGTATGTAAAGTGGTCAGCCGCATTTTGGAAACATTCGTGAGTTTGAATTCGTTTACTTTATTGTCATTTCCACGTTATGAAAAAATATTGCAAACTTTGGTGTAAGAAAATATATAGTTATGTACCATCATGTCATTGAATTGGAGTTACTACTTATGGTAAAATCCTGTATACGATAACGTAGTAATTATATGTATATACATATAGTTATTGCAATATAATATATATATAAGATAAAAATGAAATTAATTATGCAACGTAGAACATATTACAACTACATAATAAATAATTTAAAAATAATAAATTAAAAGTGAAGAACATTATTCTTTCGTCGATATTTTGTAGATAATTACATCATATGAATTACAGTACAGTAGTACAATGACGATACGAGTAGGTATGTAGGTGTAGGTAGCTATATGAACTTACAAAGGACAACGACAAACATTGCATTGCACGTAGGATACTTAACTATGAATTAAAAAATATGACATTAAATTAAAGCTATGTAGACAAGCCATGATCCAACATCAGATCAGCCACGCATACCAGAAATATCCAAACCTACTTACCTAAGTAAAATATATACACCCAAAAATGATTATAATTAATTTATGCTAAATTGATGTCTTTTGTTTCCTACACTAACGATAAGTACCTAAATGTCTTCCATAATTCCAAACACGCCACATAAATTACCACATCTTCCTCAAAATGACCATAGGTATAGGTAGAACATTTTCGTGCATTGCATACGGGTGAACAGGACCTGGCGGACAAGTTTCCAAATTTTTCCTTCCGGTTGATTTAATGACGTAGTGTGCGTAAGCCAAGAAGATTGCAATAAGAACCGCTACCAAAGTTGCCAAACCTAACCCAAAGAAAACAATCCCGAAACCAAAACGTGGTAAGCAGATGCCATAAATAGTGTCCCGGCGAAGCATTCGTGACCCTTTGAGAACTGCACTAGGTGGACCAGTGGTAGTCGAATTGAGAGCAAAATTAAGATCAGCTTCCGATACAACTTTGAACGCTCCTTCGATACCAATAACGCCATTGTTAGATGAGATGGAACGACGAAGACGTAGTTTTCGTGGCCCCTTTGGAAACGCGGTGGCGGTTATTTCACCAGTGGGAACATCAGAGTCTGAAGCTGGCGCGGCTGGGTCACCTAAAAATAAATAGAAAAACCATAAAAGTTAGCTTTTTATTTCACGTCAGTTTTTAAATAGAGAAAATTATTAGGCTAGCACTACCTTTAAGTGGTTGGGCTTGTGGTCCAGTTACTTCCTCCGGTTCCTGTTGTCTACTACGGGTAGTATCCAGTCCTCTTGGATATTCCCCGGACATTCCACCATCAGCTTCTCCTAGTCGTGGTAAAGCAATGTTTTCAGGTAAAGTTTCTGGTGTGTCCTGTCTGTGGTGAATCATCTGATGCGGTAATAATGGTGGGAAACCATGGCCATGCATTGGTGGATGTCCATTGAGAGGCCTTGGAGGACCCGGGTGTGGTCCGTTGCGGTGTGGGGGTCTGCCTGGTGGGAAATTTCCGGGGTGAGGAGGATACCGGTGTGGATGAGGTCTTTGTTGATTTGGTGCGAAAAATGGTCCTGGTCTTCCAGGTGGTGGTGGTGGTCCTGATCTCACCGGTCCTGGGGGATACATGTGAGGGGGTAGTAACGGTGGCAAATTGCTTGGTAGAGGAGGTTGATTGTGTGCCGGTGGTGGTGGTACTTGTTGTTGTTGTTGTTGTTGCTGTTGCTGTTGATGAAGTTTTTGTTGTTGATGCTGTGCTTGCAACTGTTGCGATGTTAACTGCGGTCCTTGATTTTGGTTTTGATTTTGGAGTTGATCCTGGATTCCTTGCTGCTTAATGTGCTCTCTTATATTCTCCAGAATGTCCGCAGGCACAGGGGTTACTTGCGCTGGCTCAATATTTTCGTTGGGTTGTCCACCATTTTCCTTGGAAGCTAATGCTTTCGGTGTAGCTCGAGGGATTTCGTTATCCAGTGGAGCATTAACAGCTTTTTGTTGAGATTCATATGCGACTGGTTCGTGTAGAGAGTGTTGACCAGCGATCTCGTTTTGCTTGGGATTTGAGGCGGAAGCAACGTGCCCGGGAGCGCAATGGTCTGGACATCCATGACGACAAATTTCAACTGTGCATCTCATGTGAACGTTTAGCATATCTGGGAATTTGAATGCTGACAGGAAGGCATAGGTCAGAACCGTCGCTCTGTTGTCATCAACTTTTACCTGAGAATTTATGTTCCAAAACAGATTAACTTTAGTATACATTATATTTATGGATATTCCGGTGATACCTTGCTATGTGTAAACTACTTAAACATTGTTAATATATTATTATAGTCATTGTTTGTCCGCTCCTCAACTTACTTTAGCAAATTTGCCAATCAGTTTCGGACGTAGAATGCATCCGTCGGCGTCACTCAATGGTAAAATGTGCCCGTTGTGTCCATCTGAAGCTTCACATGCCTTCACGCGCATATCAAACTCACCTGTCAATTCAGATGTAATTATAAAAGCACAAAATTAAAAAGGGTACAAATAGACTTACATAAGATTATTTACAAAATCAGTAGCCTTTGTGACAAAACAAAACTGACCAGTGGGATCCTTAACAGCAATGACCATTGTCAAAGTTGATCCCAGTGGCACGATGCCATTGAGTGGGGGTGCCCATGGGCCTCGTCCCTCCTGAATTTCCATCCAGCAGTCGACATTATCTCCGTGAAAATTCAATTCAACTATCTCCAAATCCGAAATGACCATCGGGGATGTTTTGGTAGCTGTCTTTTCGTAGTCATTGAACCACTCGCAGCGTAATCGCTTAGCTTCATCCCAAGCCTCAATCAACTCTTCATCGTACTGCACAACAATTGTATTCTCGTAGAATTTCCCGTGATTATCTGGCTTCGTACCACAGCTGTCGTAGTTTATATTGAAAACGAACTTGGTATTTCCAGACCTGCATTATTATATTTACCAATTAATTATTAAACTAAACTGAACTTATGTGTGGCATGTATTTAACCATCTCCGCCATCTCCTCAGGATTAATTTACTTCCTTGTGGCATTAATTTGTTTCTAAACAATTTTATTCTAATTTGCCTAAACTCAAGGTGTAGAAAATATTTGTACAAACTCATTTTTTAAATTTCAACAAAATACTTCCTCGAAGAATGAGATAGATTCACCTTTCGGGGAGGCCAGTGTAAATTATGTATTCCCTTACTACGTTGATTGAAATCGCATTAATAAATAAAGTACATACTCTATATTCTGCATTCTCTTATACGGCAAAATGTTTAATCATATTTACCTGGGAGGGACGTAAACGCAATTGGGATGACCATACATTCCTTTTGAAGCGACCAGCCCATGAAATGGCAAATCAAAGCTCAGGTGAACCTGCATTAATAATAGCACTAATTTAAGCATAAGAAATATGTAACTGTAGTCATATTAATTATTCAGTTCTCAAGTAATAAACCTAAATAAGCACAAAAGCTGAGGTAGAGTTTTAACAAAGATCCTCTGCTGCAATACCTCCATGTGTTGAGCCCCGCACATAACTTCTAACCCTTGAATGCGGGGCATATTCAGAGGTCTTTCCCAGCTATTTGCCTCTCCATGTGTTACCTGCAATCAAAGAGAAACAGCTGTTTTTAAATTCATTATCGACTTATACTTACAACATATTTACCTAAATAGGAGCGATCACTTAAATTTTACAAATCTAAAAGTAGGTACCTAGGTTAAGATAAGTTTTCTATGCAATAACATAAGAAATACACACATCATCGCTATAACAAGGGCTGTTAATTTATTTTATTAGCTCAGTAGTTCACCGTCACTATAAAATGGTCATAGTGTATCATACGGTACAGTCCATTATAGTCTAGATTAGCTACNGTTAAGATAAGTTTTCTATGCAATAACATAAGAAATACACACATCATCGCTATAACGAGGGCTGTTAATTTATTTTATTAGCTCAGTAGTTCACCGTCACTATAAAATGGTCATAGTGTATCATACGGTACAGTCCATTATAGTCTAGATTAGCTACAATTCGACATTTATAATGTTTGCAGATTAATTACGGGTTGCATCAACATGACACCGTGGCAGGGCATGACCATGGCCTTTCACAAGTCTACAGTCAGTCACAGTCACAGTTACATTTTCTCGACTAATTCATTCACCATAAGAATAAGATCGAGAACGAGTACCGAAGTAACTTTTTTAACTAGTAAGTGCTAAATTTGTCAAAATCACCCAGGAAACAAAACAAGGTGAAGTTGAAATGAAGTCCTTTATGTTGTGGCCTTGATCGTTAAACATTGACTCGACTTGCGAGTGGATGTGTGAAATTCAACCGCACTGAACTGACGCCTGCTTTTTTACATTAGTGTAGGGATTAAGGTGCATAGGTATTATATTCATGAAATTGCTGAGAACGAGACAGGTACAAAACGATGAATGGCCAAATGTCATTAAAGAAGTAGTAAACACGTGCATACACTCCTTCCGCACAATTCCTTTACATAAGATTACTCTACATGGACGTAAAACTACAATAAACCTCTATTAGGATATCATCTAATCGTAAGATCTATTCGGGGCCCAAACCCATAAAACAATCATCAGCTACTTTCCACAACTAACTAGCTTTTGATGACTAGGAACAGCAGAGTAGAAGTTGGCCCAACTTTATTCATCTTTCTCAACTATTTACTCTCTTAGCGTCACATGTAACTAAAGCGACTATCACGAAACGACCATAAATTCTCAGTCTAGATACTACTTGATCACATATTTACTTGGAACTCCATATTGGGACTTCTATCCTACAGTAGGAAAATGGTGATCAATCCATAGTCATGATCTGTAAGACATGCAATCAGTGCAACGAGAATTTGAGTGAATTGTTCTCTTTACATTCAAAGCCTATTAGGACAAAATAAAACTAAAAGTCAAGTGAAGTCAACTAAAGTGTAAAAGAAGAAGAAACAATATACGCACTGCAATTTTCTAGAGAAATGCAGTCCTAACTGCCACGCATGCCTGCTTATCTGATTCTCGTAATTCTTCTCGTTATTCTTTGGTGATTATGGTATGGTGCTATTAGGCATTTGGAATTGGGCTGCCTGCATTGCTCCTACTGTTGGTTTTGGCTTTGGTTTTGGTGCTAGGGCTATAGTGCTGGTGCTGTTGACCTGTAAAGTTTGCTGTTTGTTTTATAATTACAATTTCCATCACGTAAGTCCTTACATGCTACATATTATTTATTATTCTGCTCATTATGTAGGTACGTAGGTGAGTAGTCAGTTGCCAACATCATCATCTTTGTAGTTAGTAAGTAAAGGATCATTGAGACGAGGGCCTCATTTCAACTTTCGAAGTAGGCCCGACTCAAGACTTAAAAAGAACGCAGAAAAAAAGAGATGGAGAGAGAGAGAGAGAGAGAGAGAGAGAGAGAGAGAGAGAGAAATACAAGATGGGAATAAGAGAACAGGGAACAAATTTAAGGCTAAGTAAACTCTTTTAATTGAAAGATAACATGTCATTCCTACGCTTACATAAGGAAGCTTAGTTCTGCTTCCGAACCGTGACCAAAACCAAAGTTGGAGTGTAGAAGAACATTTACCTATTACATACTTAAGTGCAATTCACTACCCTCGCAGATTTTGTATAGGTGCATATAGCATGGAAACAGGAGGATATGGGCTAAAAAATTTGGTTTGTTTTAGTTCTACATACTCAAGCCTATAATTATTGATTGTTGTTCATTCTTCATTGCTAACTCATGACAGAAGTATGTTGTTCTTACTGGTACGAGCAGAAGGAGGTAGGTCAGGGGGAGAATGTGCCATGGAAAAGACTTAAAGTTGAATGGGCATTTTGTCTGCCTCACAACAGAATGGGCCTCATAGCTTTCTCCAGATCCAGTAGGTTCTCCTTCATAGGAATCTGATATTGCTGTATCATCCTCCCGTGTAATTGTAAGTCTCGTCATAGTACTATTGTGGATGGTAAAATTATCGTATTTCATTTTCATGCCCCTCCGTGACTTCATAATTAATTAGCTATTGCTTCTATGTGAGTATTTCGTCTTGTATGTTGCTCGATTTGATCTTTGGTGTTCTCCTTGGGAGTGTATTTTTGGGGTGAGGCTGCTACACCTCCGTCGATTTTCTTCAGGCCCTTGCTGTTCTTGGTGCCAGTTAAGTCCTGCCTGTAATTTCAAAAAACAATTTCGGTCAACAATCAAGTGACTATACATAATAATTAATTGTAAATTCATCATCAACATAATGTGTACAATGGACAACTAGGTACGTGAAGATCATCACTTCACACTTAGGTTCTATAAGTCATGGCATCACTTGGCCCGATCTGGTCTCTTATGGCCTGGTGACATGGAAATGGAAATACTCAAAAATGTCTTTGTCGTAGGCGTCACCTCTGCAATGCTAATTAAATTATTGTCATAAATTTGCACCCCACGAAGCAAAAAATTCAGAATCGGAATTTAAATTTTTTGAATTCACATTTGAGTCATATACAACCGTTGTCTACAGATTATAATTAATTATTACAAATATATTCGCATTCATAATGGTGCAGATTTTGCATTTTACTCACTTGGTGGTTTTACGAATAACATGCATTTTTAATTTTTACGCAGACGTTCTTTCCATTCTTCCTGACTGCCTGGAATTCACTACAAAGCGAGGTTTGAGGAATTGAGTTTGAACCCGCTTGATTTATCATCAAACTGAACTAAATTCGAGGAAATTTCTAACTTCAACCAATAACAATACCTACTTGCGGAAATTATGTGCAATGAAATACGGCAAAAACAAAACTTTTACGGTCTTTGCCAAATTTGAAAATATATTATTAAGCTGGTGTTTATAGCCATACACCATACAATGGCACTAAAGAATATAGTACCGCATACAGTGTGAGGGACTACATCCTTAATCCAGGCGAATGTGCTTCAGAATATAAAAGATAACATATGGGTAACATTTTATTTTGCATTTTTAAACATGAAGAATCTTCTTCCATTGTGTAAGGCGATTGCGGACGGATGTCGGACTGTTGAATGAGAGATTAATGTCTAACTCGTGCACAAGTACATTATTACTACATCTGAAAATCTAAGCAGACTTCGTCTCTGACCACAGCATAGTACTGCAAGGCACAGATATGATTAACCTCATCGTAATTGCTGCTACAAATTTATATGCATGCATTCTTCTTCCGTCCCATATTCACTAATTCATATACGTATATATATACACACTCCATTGAAAACGATTCAAGCTCAATCCGATGAAACGAATCAAATAAATCACCGACTACACCTTTCCACATAGTTACAAGCATGTTTATCTCCAATCCAACAATCCTTCTATAATCAACAATCAACAATCAGCCTCAATCCTAATCGTTGAGTACAAAGCACATAGTATGACCATACGCATCTCCACAGATTTGCTTTTCATTTTTTCATCGCAGATTCACATGAGTTAGGACAAATATAATGGAATCCACTACTGAACGATTGATGATGTGAAACCATATGAAGGCTAATGCAATGTGGTGAATAGAAATGGAATCCTACTACATGATACTACATATGATTATATCATAAATATCTTAGAACCCACACCTACATACATGCATGAAAATTCACAAGACAAAATAATACAGATATGACAGGACGGAAGAAGCACGAGCGGTGTACTCAAGACGAGATGCGATACAGCACGAGATGAGGATAAAGACTTTACGCCGCATATTACATATGTAGGTAGGTAGGTAAGTAAATGTAGTTAAGTTAAAGCTGTCGGCAGTATAAAGCACCTATACCTATACCTATGAAGGTAACATGCTTTGGGATTAAGTTTAAGTTAAGCCTTATGAATTGAATGGGCGCTTCGGTCTGACTGTTGGTTGCCTTTCGTCCTGAGCCCAATTGTCTATCGTTTACGAATTTGCTACAGTTGATAAATCACCATTTCAGTTTATTGAAATCGTGATAATTCATTCAACATGGAGGAGCATGACTGAATAAATTCTCAAGTCTCTTGTTCTTCTTTTCCCATTCAGACTCAGACTGAAGCAGACAACAGTCACAAGCACTGTTTCCTCATAATACAACACAACACCAACTAACAAGTGCCGATTCAGTACCCGTACTTGTACCTGTAAATAGGTATGTAAATAGTTAGGCATCTTTATTTGGTATCGTATCACCGAACGAATCAGCCTTCACTGGCAAAGTACTTATCTGAATCTTCCTTTAGCTGTACCTACACTCGGCTTATTTCCTATTATTCTCTGTAAGTCTGGTACAGTATAGATTACTCGCAGTGCCTAGACATTTACTTTTTTTTGTTGCGAACACCAAAATCTTAACGATTCAAAGGCCAGGTAATTGGCAACTATCCATAGAGGGTACATATATTTTATACCTATCTATGAGGAGAAACTTTGGGTGCTTTGACGAAGACGAATATAGAACGCTTATTGTAGAATTTTAGTAAAACTATTGCTAGTGCTACATACATAGCATGGTATGGTAAAGCCGATGCCGTTCGATTTTTTGCAGGTGAATCAGTGTACAATTGCTTACAATAGAACATGTGTAATTACTAGGACTAAACCGTGATTTTTTCAGCTAACAATCATCAAATGATCTTCGAGAATTGTATGCGTGTGTTTGTGTGCTTCTTTGTGTGTGTGACCAGAACCAGGTACATTTGCTACACACATTGCTTGCTTCATGACATGATGACATGACAATCAAGACAAGCCGGCGAGAAGAGCAGGACACAGGCAAGTAATGTTTAGTGTTTACACGACCACTTCACATTGTCTTTGTCTTTCTCGTGATTATCATGTCCTGTATATCTAGTGATATACATAGTCATACTAATGCATGTATGTAGTACACGGGTGTCTTGAAATACCTACATTGTTTTGCTCATAGTTACCGAAGTCAATGTCTAGTCTAGGTATGTCCCTTGTCCTGTCCTGTGCGAATGCGACTACCTATGAATGAAATGCTTGTGCAGGTATAAAGCTGTCAGTGAAAGAAGGTCTGGAATAGGAAGTTAAGTGGGTAAGAGAGTCACACATTATTTATTGCCTATTTGCTTTTGCTCATCTTCAGTTAGTTTCCAAGTTGAAACTCTGATTCTCTCTGAACACTGAGCAAGAGAAGAGATACTTTGCTTGAACATTGAATTTGGTGTAATGTATATAAGTACCTACGTACCTACCTATATATGTATGCAATACATACATGGTTCAGTTGCACTGGCTGAAATACAAACTGAAGAAGTGAACATGTTAAATCCACCGTTTTAATTTCCTTTGTTTTCAGGCTACTACTCGATGAGCTTTGTGACTATCTCCTCAATTCCTTGATCTCGATGAAACAGACGCGGACACTGTATAATTATAGCTACAAGAAGTGTGAGTATACCTACCTACATGTATGTAATTTCAACGCGCTTCTTCCTCCCAAACATAATCTCCTATCTATTCCTAATCTCCAATTCGCAATCTGTATGTCTGTAATAAGGCAACGTAGGTAATAGTAAACAACCGCGGATTCTTCAGCACACATATTTCTGCATGTACAACCAGTTGGTTACATGATGTACTGATTGTGAGCAAAATGTAGGTATTCTGTACTGTAATAAAAATACTAAAAGTGAACACCATCAAACTAAATATATGTACTTTGTGATCCAATCCAGTATATACCACACTCACACTCATCACATCAAGCTTTTTTAAACTGAATGCAACATACCCTCACATTTTTCCCTTCCTCATCCGTAACATTACCGTAACACTAATTGAGATTCACGTATCTCCCTCTCATCGCCAGCTACAGCCACTGAGTCAGTGAGTCGAATTAGTGTTCAATCTTCAGCGCAGCTCACAGTAACGTTCTATATAAGTTTGTCTGTACGATGGGAGTGTGGGTACACTATATAATTACTACTTTATTTTCTGTCTACATACGACTTGTAATATCTTTATTCCCAGTTTAAATAACTTGAATATAAAATTCCTACACAATAGGGAAATACATATCTTCGCAAACGTGTGTTTTAAAACTGATACATGCTGGTAGCATTTTCATTTTCCTAACAAAGATCACTGACGATGAGATATGATACTCATGCTAATTTGAAAGCGATGCTGTTTGCTGTCCTGTTCGTTTCTTTCCGGTTTAGGACTGTCCTATATGCCTACATATAATTATTGCAAGTACAACAAAATGTTCATCAGACCAAAGTTTTAAAGTAAATACGAATGTAAACAACGTTCCTTTTTATTCTATTTTCTGTGGACTTTTCTTAATGTGCTTGCGTGTGTGTGTGTGCTGGGCTAACATTACTAATTTCACACAAGCAAGACGACTAGGTTTCGTGAAGAAAAGAAGGAAAATAAAATTTGTCCACTAGTTCTACTTACTGCACACTATAACTACGTGTGAAGCAAACAGATTCCCCTTGTATTTCATATATGTGTCATTTCTCAATTGATTTTGAAAGGAAAGTAATATAATAAAATAAAATGTGCACAAATGGAAGTAAAGGAAGGCAAGCAAAATGACAGTGTAGTGGTTCAGTTTTATTTGCATATTCTTGTTTAGTTTTTCTTACGCGTTTTCTCCTGTGGCTCACCTTTGTAGAAATGAAATGATACCAGAACGGGGCCATTTATTTTTATAGTTTAGGAATTTGTTGAGGAATTTAGGGATCTGGGGATTTTTAGATGGTGAGATGATAGTTTAGTGGTAACGAGAGTAGGTTTTAGTTCGTAACATAACGGGATGGTTTATTTATTTTTCACAACCAACTGCATTTAGCATACAAGATTGCAGATTAGAAATTGTAGGGGTTTTGGTTTTTGAGTTGCATTGCCGGTTGCCATTGCCATTACCATCGCCGTTTCCATTGCCATTGCCATTGCCATTGCATTAAATTGCTGACCAGTGCTTCGTTTTCCTTCTAAGCTTACTTGTGCTACGTGCGTATATGTACATATCCATGATGATTTGCTCCCGTACTAGGTTAGTTGTATTGTGATATGGCATATGGAAGAATGTGTAAAGTATCGTAGTTTGTACTGCATGGGTGCATACTTGGTTTGGTTTTGGTGTGTAATATTAGTAAGTGTAGGACTACTTGCTTGCAGCCTAAGTACTGTTTGGGGTCCGTTTGGGGGGAATCTATTCGCTCTGTTTCTCAAAAATGACCGTTTTCTGTAATAATATGCAGGCAGTGCATTACATTACATTATACTATATTGCATTGTATTATGTAGCAATTGAAGGATGTGGATCAGGATGTGATATTTAGCTACACGGACTCCTGTTACAAACGTTATTTGCGCCCAAAGCAACTATGCATTTATGAATACAATAATCAGCAATTTGGAAGTTGGACGGAGTCAAAAGACCACTTACAGTATTTGCAGGAAAAGCTACAAGTAAATTCAGACCATAATTACCGTCGAATACTGACACTGACTATATACACAACGCCACGGCAACGCACGGACTGTCAGCCACAAAAAAGGAAGAGAAAAACACGACGGTATTTTCGGTCATGTATGTATATACCTACTCATTGTCAGTCAGTCAGTCAGTCAGTCCGGCAGCTTTTCTTAAATACTTTAAACAAGGCTCACAGGTTTGCTCAACAAAGTTTCTCTATCAAGAACAACAACAATCATCTATTTGTGGTAAGATGCTCAAGAATTCACCGTAATGCTAACACAAACATGATACTAAATTAAAACCAAAAAGCTATCATATTTGTGCAGTAAACTTTGCTTGTTTGCTGTCGTACAAATTAAAGATATAATGTAGGTGACTAACTTTCTCCAAATTCAAAAATATTTAAATGGTACTATTAATTACGCAGAAGAGGAATGTGATGAAATTTAACTGTGACTCTGCTCTGCCTTTGTATAAATAAAATAAAATAAAAGAGGTTCTTGGCGAATTAAGTCGAAAGCTTTAAAGAATCTTCCCCTATTTGTTTATTTCGATTCCTTGAAGAAATGACGACGAGCCTTTATGGATACTTAAGGGCGAAAAGAGACAACTTATGAAAGTAGGGAAGAATAATATCAAATAAAAATGACTTGATTATTGTGTGATTATTTAATTGTATATGAGTATTCAGTTGATGTGGATGTTGGTGGTGATATCATTCTAATTAAGAGTTAAGGCGTAAACTGTACTTCAAAGGGTTTCTGGTGGATGGTAACAATAGCAATATAGCAGCAGCAAAGCATTAACAATGTGAATGACTCTTCGTTGAAGCAGTTCATCTTCAATTCATTTACAGCACCACCCCGTTATCACTACAACGCCACAATACAAGACAATACTAACTTCATGAGTACATACGTACATGCATTAATACTAGCTCACATCTTAAAAAGCCATCCCATTGCATATCATCGTTCCGTAAATAGTTAATTAGAAGCGAACGTGAATACGAACGCGAATGCTTTCTCTATCCTTTCAGTATTCACAGGTCTTCAGAATAATTTTTGAAGGGGCAATCGTATGATATGACAGTGGAGCAGACCATAGAATACATATATTAGGTGGTGGTGATTATTATTCCCACACAAATTACTCGTCTTCTGCTCTTCTTACGCGGATACTGTACTTACTTGGGTATGCTGTGCTTATTGTTCAGAGTTAATGAGACACACAAAAAAATTAAATAAATTGAAATTGTTTCTAGACTCAAGACAAAGCCATGCTTTTGTCTTTCGGCCTATTAAAGTTTACCATAGGCTATGCCTACGCTATATATATAATAATTATAACAACTTGAGCACAGGAGATTATCGCATATAGCAATATATGTAGCAAGGAGTATATAACAGGATGAGGGAGCTTTACCATTGAAATATTTCTTGTCAAAAACAATTGTGAAAAGATGAACGAGATTTGTTTAGAGAAGACTTCTAAGCCCCTACCTAATTTTCTTATTACTGCAATTAGGCATTCGAAATTAGAAATGACTGACTGACTGAATTGTGCTCATTATTTCCTTCTAGGCTATTATCTACTATAGTTGACACGTTCACTACTTACAACTATACCATACTTTGCATTCTGTGATCTTATCATGATATGCTCTTTAACTATACTGTTTAAATACCTACACTGCTAAATATACCTACAGACATAGACATACACATGAGATGAAGCTATTTACTGACTACTGTTTTACTAACACGATCCTTTGATGTTCGATATGCTTTAATGGTTCGTGGGAATAAAGAATCACAGTATGCCGGTAGACACATACATATAAACAAGCAGAAGAACAAGTTTTGCTACCAGCACAACAAAATCAAACTCAGAATAAACCAAAATCAACAACACAGTATCATTGGTGTCGGTAAATGCTAATATAAATGATAAAAGTTTCCATTTATCGCAATCAAGAATTATTTAACGTGTTCTGGTTCTCCAAATATAATAATGGACTCCCTAGTAGAATTTAAAAATGCATTCATTCATTCACTCACTCACTGCTTCCCTATTTCATTCGTCGAATCCATATTCCATATCCATAGAATTCCTTCCCACCACCATATCGCAATATCTTGGATGTAAATCGCTTGGCAAATCAAGTATAGTTCGTAACATGATCATGTAGTACGCACCTCGTTTTTAATTGCAGATTGTGAATGAGTTGCTCACACGGCACGGTCTAGGGTATGGTGCACGGGTACGGTGACAGTGACAACATTCTGTGCTGATGGTAATTTAGCATCCCATTTCGTATTAAGAAGAAAAGGACAAGTAGGTGCAATACAATGCAGGGCAATAAGATAAAAGCCTAGTTTCTACTTATGAACGAAGGGTGCGTTAATATATTATGGATGGGTACAGTGCTTTGTTAATTATTGTGGAACTGAAGAGCTGACAAGTACAACTACGAGAGGACAATGTGGCCAAACAACGTAGGTACATGCATACCTACCGAGGTAGGTAACCAGGCATATGTCGTATCATGGATGTTGAAGACGACGATGCGATGGTGTTGGTGCTGGTGATGGTAGGGGTTGATAAAGAAGTAGAAAAAGAACCAGGAAAGATCTGTCTAGCGATAAGTAATTAAGCAGCAGTGGATAGCTGATAGTTGATTGTTCTGCCTGATATATCACACACACAAGACGAGTTCTTCCAAGGTATCATGTCAGTTCAAAATCTTGGCAAACTTCGTCTAACCATTCATTTATAGTTTGATTTAGCTAGGCCAGCAATAGTCTACTTTACTAGACTCCCATTCAATTCCGTACTGAAATAATCACCTGTAATAGAGCAATCCAACACTGAATCCTACATTAAGACCGATGTAATTAAACCTGCTACTATTTTATATGGATCTATATATATATATATATATATATATATATATATATATAATTATATATGAGTTTGAGAGGCAAATAGAAGCAGTAGTAGTTGGTCGCCTCCGGGGGAAACAGTGAAAAGTTTGCATACACAAATAAAACCTTAAACGTTTTGTACGTTATTACCTGATAATATGCAAATAGATGGCAATATGGCAAGACAAATACCGTGTCTTATCACTATTACCGTATGCGTATGAATTTTACCGGTGTGGGCACCTACTCTGTCTCGTTCTCGTCCTCGTCCACTGTCTCTGTCTCTGTCTCTGCCTCTGCTTCTACTCGCCATCTCCTTAGTTTTAGCTTTCGTTTACAATTATTACAAGCTACGGTCACGGCCCATACCTTCTACAGTTGTGCTTGTGCTCAATGGAAACGCTTGGTCAGTATGCTCACAACTTCAAGTCAGCGTCAACAAGACATGTCGTCAGGTTAGTAATCGAGGTAAGTGGCAGTGCATGATACATCCGCAATCTACGATCTACAATCCGCTACTCGCTGTCCACTCCACATCCTCCTGATTCCTCATCCTCATCCGAAAGAACAAGAAGCTAATAATTTTCAAAGCTGCACCTTCCGAACATATTAATAGCTCATGTATGTAAAATACTCGTGTTTCCTTCACGCCCACCTTCTTTCGGTCAGTCAATTCATTCCATACTACTGATATGTGCCATATGTCCATGCACATGCTAAACGAACATCATCCCGGATCATCCGCAACAACAAAAACAACAACAATTTCAACGGACGGTGTGTATGAAAGCCCTTACCTGAAGAAAAGATTTTTCGTCTACATCGAAACATTGGAAGGTACAACTACAGATTGTGTAGATTGTGCCGATACCATGTTGCTCCTACGCAAATAAATTATACCGATCATAAATACAAGGTTCGTGCATGTGAATCCGATGCTCACCGTCTGTCAGTACAAATCTTGGCTCTTTACTAGGAACGTAATTAAAGGCTAATTCACCAAGTATATTTCCTATTGTCTCTGGTCTCCGTGGAGTGCTAATGGCTAATGCACGCTTACGTTTCGCATTAATAGCTGTCCATAGCTCAAAACTTGTGGATAAGGCTAATTATGCACAGCGTTTTGGGAATCTTACACGATGTAGGTGAAGCCACTCTCCACAACTTTTCCTTTGTGTTTGTCGTTCCGATCTCATATTAGTAGTCTTAGGATCAGGAACACGAAAGCTGATCCCACAGTAAATAAAACGGGGAGAGAATAACTTGCTCATAGGCAGCTCAGTCAGGACTTAAGAACTCAAGAAGACAAACGTAAAAAACAAATGAAGTCTATCGCACATAGTGTGGAGTTTTGACGGCACCTCCGGATGCATATTTGTATTACTTCAGGACGTACCTAATTACACATAGCACAGGTAAGTAGGTAGAACTATAGACAACCCTTATTCCTTCCTATAATTATGAGTCTCCTAGTTAATTACAGGTATTTTCGTATGTATGTATCGAATGCTATGGAGAATTTTAGAGCGTCATTGCCACTTTTGCCACTAGCCACTTGTAATAATCATGTATTCTGCATTTCAATAAATAACGCTTTATCTCATAATTTATTACTCGTGGTTGGTAGATTACTTTGAATTTAGATTTGCATTCCAATGGAATGCTTAGCAGGAAGATTGTGAATGAATCAAGAATACTGAATCTTTTGACACTCGTCCCCCACAGTGGCCCACCAGAGTTATACAATTATTCACGCATGAATGAATGAATTCATGGCTGATGTTGGAGAAAAACCAGAAAAATGCAGATTTCCACGTTAATAATAAAATATTTGTCAAAAGTCTGTCATCTAATTGTAGAGTATATTGTGGGAGGTTTGAGGTTAACCTTTTGGCTGCTAGCCTCAATCTTTCCATTTCCACACCATGTCGTAGTCGTATCATACGGTGCATGGTTTTGCATATTACTGCATATTTCTACCGTGCAAACCTCATCTTCCTGCAATTTCAGTGACAACAACAACAAAGGCAATTGCAATGACAATCACGGTGAAATGTGTGTGCAGTATGTACATGAAAAGATTGCACAGTACTACCACGGCTGTATGTAGGTACTTTGCCTTTACGTTCCTACCTATTTGCTGAGATCCGAACGTCGCACGTAATCCTCGAGTGAAAAATAATGACACACTCAGAATGGACTCAGAAAATAAAATAATATGGAACTCTAAAGTGAGACCAAAGGTACAGCCACAGCAAAAGGAAAAGCCGAAGTAGATGCGAAACAGATGTAGGAGCAACAATGCAAAATCCAATTTGAAATACGCTTCCTATCTCACATATCATCACCATGCAAACGCGGAGACTGGCAAGAGTCTACTCCATCTTCATGTCCATGTATAGTCGTACCTAGCCATATGAATCCAAAACATGACTTCCAAACCTCCTTAGTAATGTACACCAACATACATATCTTTGCAAAGTAGATTGACACAATCCTATGTTGTTGCAGGGAACAGGTAACTAATACAGTGAATTGACACACCGCAGTATATACACTGTGCTTGTCAAACAATGCCCACATGCTATAAATTATGATTATTCCGTATACTGTGTATACCTCCCTTGCCTGTAGACCCACATTGTACTTTAAGCCGCACGAATGTATCAGCATTGACACTGGGATTGGGATCTGCATGGGAAGATTATGGGACTGGAATGGAATCAAAAGATGCGCTATGTAATCCCTTAATATATTGAAGTAGGTAGGTAGGTAGGTATTTATAAGGTGACATAGATATGCTTAGATTTGGGTATAAATCAAAAATGCACATACCTACCTGCTATATGTACCTACCTTCTGTCCTAAAGATTATTAGAGAATAAAAGTATGCGAAATGAAAGCACTCTGATCCCATTATGTCTCGTGGTTCAGGTACACGAAGAAATTGTCATCATTTGTCTGCCTCCCTTTTGTTGGAAGTAACAGTAACAGTTTACGAATAATCGAAGGAGAGGAGATAAATTTCCATTTTTAGTCTAGTGCAGGTCATTGTCAGTGACATTTCATTGGCATTGTCGTTGCGATTGTCATTACGGTTGTGGTTGTGATTGTGAATCATCTGAAGGAATGTGTACTCGTGGGCTTTGTACACCTCTCTGTCGTGTGACTTGCTCTCTGTCAGTCAGCAGGGCAGAGTAGAGACTATTCTCATTCTACAATTCCATAGTTCCTTCGTCTTGTTCCATGCAATTACAATTAAGCAAAACTCACCCCATAACTTGCTTGTCACACATACTGTGCTATAATCTGCAGACTTCGGTATTCTACGCCTGTGTCACTTAATCAAATCACAACAACAACAGGCATTGATCTGCGGTGTTCTCCATTTGAAAGTCTTTCTCCGCCCGATAGAAAAGAGTTTTGAAGTAGAGAACAATGCAGATTGTGGTAAAGAGCAGCGCAGACCAGTACCAAACACCAATTTATGGAGTATTACTTCAAAAGTTAGAGAGATCGTTACGTCGGCAGTAAATTACGAATGAACTATTTTTGCTATTAAATCAAAGTGAGAAAATTGATTTTTTCTTGAACATGATTTACTAAACTTACTTGTTAATTATGCATAATTATACATACATGTGCCGTGTTT
>JAAXYX010001863.1:0-20205 GCA_036851915.1 Ptenothrix huangshanensis | reverse complement strand
CCATCGCCATAAATGAAGAACGGATAGGCAGGAATTTACTAGGAACGTTGTGCTGTACGGTACCAAAATAACATCTCCAAACGTCTGATCATGAGCGCAAGTCGATGTAAAAAAACCTCTAGAGTGAATCATACTACAGCCAGGAAACCTAAGCCTAAGGAAATAATGGCGGATAAGATGTACTTGACTAGGGAAAAAGGTGTAGGTAATGCGGCAGGGCAGTTGTTTAGCGATGAAGAAGGGATAAACGACAAACAAGCTCCTTAGTATGTACGCTCATGCTCGAAATAGCTCGGTGTTTGTGAAGGCTCGGTTTTCTACCATCCCAAGCAACCCATCCCCCATAGCCATTTTCTGAAAAATGTTTCTTTCCCCAAAATTGGTCATTGAAAAAAGAGAGAAGTCTATAAAATTTTGAAAATATGAAAAAACTAACATCAGCCCTGAAATCCTCACCTCTAATTACCCACCATACTGAAAAATGAAATTTTCGTCAAAAATAGGCCATGACCTCGAAGGTCATGCTCCATACCACACTTACATATTGATTATAATCCTGTTTCACCGACTCCCCAAGCCAATTGACACGTTCCGGGATCATCTGAAAAAATCAAGTCATTATTAATCAACCCAATTAGATGATGATGATTATGATGTCATGTCAATTTTTGAGGAGGATGCAGGAAACGCACAGTCGAACTCGTACTCGAGTCGAACGAATTGAACGGGAATCCTAAAACTAATTTCAGACTCCCTACACCCTACATATATACATACGGCATTCTGATCTGCAACTTCTATAAAGGACATGCAACTATCACAGCTGATTTTTAGTCTACACGTGGATTTCAAACAGTTGTCTTGTCAAACTCAACTTCTGAGAAAATCAAAATTTTTCCTTACCTCATGATCTTCCATTTCTTGCAGAAGTGTCTGTGGGGAAAATCCAAAAAAGATTGGTTAGTCAATTCCGATTTTGATAAAACAGGGACTAGAACAATAGCTAGGAGTGACCCTTGTGTGTATGACCAAAGGGACTTACCTCTGCGGTCCGGACCATGGGACCATTGGACAGGAATTTGGCGACGAGAAAATAGATTTCTGTAAAACCAAAACAAAGGATTAGAGTTCGAGCACTACACACACCAAACACTCTTGTTTTTTCCAATTTTTGCACGACACACAGGAAGACTAAAGGTGGACAAATTAGCACACTGATTCGATTGAATAAATTACCTCGATTCATTTGCGAAAGGTCAACAGGACTTGTCATTTTCGTTGAATTCTCCATCTCGAAATTAGTGACATGTAAAAGCTGAGTCGGGAAATTTGTGTCTGGGAATCAAGGCTTCTCTCTCGTTCTCGTTCCTTTACTTTACTTTACTTTGCTTTGCTTTGGCTTGGCTGGTGCTGTAGTCTCACACTTATGCATGCTACATGCACACGCATAGGCCTTCCTTACTATTCCGTACACTCTACGCTTCGGCCACAGCTTGCTACTCACACTTCACTTGCACCCTCCTAGCTCCACAGCCATGGCCACGACAGGGTCGTCCACAACTTATGTCGTCACCTAGTCGCGCATTCCAGCACCATCCCACTGCAAAGCGAAACAATTGTGAAGAACAAGACAAATCAGGAATTTACGTTTGAAAACATGGTTTGATAACTAATTTCAACAATAAAGTAGTAGTTAAACCCGATAGTGCCAACAAATCCGGAAAAATTAGGTTTCAGGAAAAAACTGCGAAAAATGAAGCTAATTCTTCTGCATCGCGCTCATTTCCTGACTTTCTTTTTTTACAAAACAAGGATTTACAAATAATATTGTATAGCCTTAGTACCATACACTTTATTTTTTGCTTTACATGGCTTCAAATAACTCCAAATCGGGTTAAAGTAAATTAGAAGTATTTTTTTTTTGCATTCTTGGTTAAGTTTCAAAGGCTGGTTTGAGTTTTGAAGCATCAAGAAATAAAAAACGTAAAATGAGGAAATACCAGGATATCAAAAACGTAGTAATGAAATATCGGGATACGACAAAGGTATAATCAGGAAATAGGATATGAAAAGAATAAAATCAGAAAATATCAGGAAGTGAAAAACGTAAAAACACTCAGTAAATGGCAAGGTAGAACATAAAAACGAAAAATGTGGTCCTGTGGGTTCCTCCCACCACTCAACATCATTTACGTACAGCCCCTGACAAATATTCCACAATGCTCACATACTGTCTGGCTTTGGGCCCCCAACTTCCACCAACAAGCATCCATCTCCCTCTACCAACACAAGCAATACGGCTACTTCTCACTGACTCACCCAGTCATCTTACTCTCATCTAGTTCCCTATTCCAGCCTCAAATAATCCCCCTTTTCATTTTCATTTTTCAAAATTACCTACACAATTTCCAAATTAAAGACTAATTCTCACTTGTATCGCAGGACTTAGTCCAAATTTTAGAAATGAATTATATGCCAAATATTCCTCCGCTCTACATACCTCTCCCTTTGGGAAACTACTGTTGACTGTAGAACTGTAGACAGGATAGGATACAATACAACGTAGTAGTAATGTATTGTATGGCTCATAAGTCAGATCTTACTTGTGTTCTTTGCACAATCTTCGTCTTCATGTTATTGATGTTGAGTCAGTGCGTATGTAAGGTAGGAATGAATGGAGGGTACATAATGGGAATCTGTATTTTGTGTACTCTGGCTAATAAATAGCAAATCATGCAGCACGGGAGGAAGATAGACTTAAAATGCTAAATAAAGGACGAAGGATTTGGGCAAGTCAACGTATGGTATGCTAGGCTACGATATGATGCATTAGCATTATCATTATTAACATCATCATAATCATTATCATATTGCACAATAAGAAGGGTCCAGGCCAGGGCAAACACAAAAAGCGTAATGAAAGTTTAGAAATACGATTTTTAAAAGGATAATTGTGGGAAGGTTTATTTGGAGGATTTAAGGGCCTTGATAATGCGAGATACATATTAATAGTTATATGTGTTGACTATGAGTGGGAAAGTGAAACCCCACCCTCGTGGTGGGTGGTCCTTGAGGTGTTACCTCCCAGTGACGTTGCATTGTGAGTTGAAGAAGCGGTATATTATACGTAAGATGCGGAATATTATAAGTTTAAATAGTTTGGTTCTCAGACGTTGAAGTTGGATGCTGCTGATTGGATTGGGATTTGAAATATAAGTCTTGTTGGCAATTTGCATTGGTTTGGCATTGCCTATTGCCTTCTGTTAGGTAAGGTATATACATACAACTGATGAAGATTAGAACGTGGACCACCGCCACGGCCCACGGCACGAAAGTTTAACGTGGCCACGTAATGTTATTTTTCCAGTCAATGTGTTCAATCGGTCCGGCTTCGCCCTTTTGCAACAAGAACAAAAACAGCCAACAGCAACAGCTCCGGAGCTGGATCTGGATCTTGTCCGTGTCCAAGTGACTTTGTGTTTCCTGGACACTGGACACTGTACCATAACTATATCCATAGTTCGAAATGACTTAGGATTTCAACTTTCAACATTGAAGATTATTACAACATTTGATTTGTTTGGACCCTGAAGCCAGTTCTTATTTTGGCAATCCCTACTTACATTTTACATACGTTCGGTTCAGATCTGTAGGTCACAATGCGGTAGCTGGACACTGGACACTGGACGAGCTTAGGATTGGAGATTGGAGAGGATAGGACTGGAATTTAAACTTTGGAGTTTAGAGTTGGACTTTAATTAAGCTCACCTACCTGCTTTATCCTTGAGCAAAGGAACAGTTTACCGGTAATATAAACTTGTTGACGTTTATCGCATCATATGATTTATTGTGATTTATGATTTGATTAATTTAGTCAGCTGTTGGCTGTCATCGGTATACTATAGTGTGGTGTAGTAATAGTGTAATCAGTCGTCGATAATTGTAAGTTGTAAATTTGGAGTAATTAGCATTCTTATAGCTAGTGGCTAGTTGGTCATAGCATTGGTTGTCATATAATTATATGATCACAGCTAACAGCGTTATATTATGTTGGTCTAATAGTAAGTAGGTATGTGATTAAATAGGAAACACAGCTTACAAACATAATGCATAAATATAATGTATTGCTAATTGCTAATGCTAACAGAAAATGTGTATTGGTAATTTTTAGTTGCTGTTAAGGGAAAACAAGAGCAAGATTAACAATAATTGAGAATTGAAGATAAGTGCATCCCGCATTCAGTTCAAGTCTGTCGAAGCGATTTCATATGTTATATATGCCGGTATTCTGTTGAAGTCAGCTGCATCCCGTGTTTTCATTTTTCGCTACGACTTTGTATCCGAAACGACCAACTCCAAAGCCAACTGCAGACCCTGTCCCTATTGCTTTGCACCGTTATTTTGTCAGTGTTGCATTACTAAGCAGTCATAAATACTTTCAATATCGAAGTTAATAAATTGTAAGCTACCTACTAGGAAGTCAGCTGGATTGAAACGTCACCTTTGATTCCTCAAAGTTTTGATGCTGTGACTTTACTTGGTGACTTTGTGTGCTCGGTTAGCTGGATTTTATGTAAGTTTCGGATTCCGGCTGTGTATTACACTATCTTGCTTGTTCGAAATTTTAGTTAGAGTTTTTAGTTTGTATTGCGTTTTGTGTTTAGTTAATGTAATATCAATACTATCAATTACTTATATTTATCATTTGCAATTCTTGCAGTTTTGTATACATATTTGAATCTGTGCTGCTCCCGACTAAATATTCCGATTCCAGGCGTCATGGCTTGGATACGTGAAGATGATCGAACTTGGTTTCAGAAATTATGTATGAACGTACTAAAGCAGGGTCCCCTCCCTAAGCATGTTGGATTCATAATGGACGGAAACCGTCGATATGCGCAAAAGACATCGGTGGCTAAAATTGAGGGACACGTGAAGGGGTATGATCATAATCATAGTTATAGGTTATAAATACGTAATTAGTGACATGTCTCCTTCGTTTCTTTCGTTTATTGATGAGAATTATAAAGGATAATGTTTACCTTATTCATGTTTTGTTGTTTTTTTTAATTATTTGCAGTTTTGAGAAATTAGCTGAAACTTTAAGGTGGTGTTGGGAATTCGGGATAACTGAACTAACTGTGTATGTCTTTAGTATTGAAAATTTTAAACGGCCTAAAGATGAAGTAGATGCTTTAATGAAACTTGCCAAGGAGAAGTTTGAGAAGTTATTACAAGAACAGTAAACACTTTTTTCTAGATACTTTATATTTCATTTTTGAATAATTTTGGTGTGAATTTCGTATGGAATGACACGTTGCATTAAAAGAAAATGAGATGCCGTTCAATACTACAATAATTTATTAACATTCTTACATTCTAGTGAACGCTTACAAGAGGAAGGAATATGTGTACAAATTATTGGAGATTGGTCTTTGGTTCCCGCTGACCTGAAACCTTTGATGGCTAAGGTTATGGTACTTACAAGGCATAATACAAAAGCTAAGTTAAATGTAGCTTTTGCTTACACATGTAAGTCAAGTCTTAGGGAACGTACCGCAATTTTTTTTTTAAACTATATTAATTTCATACAATGCCTGAAAGAACTAATAATAATAAGTATTTGTTGTTTTAACTTTCCAAAAATAGCTAGGAATGAAATTACACGAGGGGTTCAATCGCTGGAAAAAGGCTTATTAAATGGGGAAATAATTCTAGAAGATATTTCTGAAAATCTCCTTCAAGATTCATTCCGTATACTTCCATCTCAGCCTCTAGATTTGTTGGTGAGAACTTCTGGAGAAACAAGACTTTCCGATTTTCTTTTATGGCAGGTAAGGAATGAGAACTGCAGTTTTACTTTCACAAAATTTATTTTGACCACGGAGAAAATAAGCATATAGGTACACCTACATATATGATAGTTGAGATGAATCTTATCTACTACTACCTTACTGGATCCATTAATATTGTGTAATCTCAAATTAAAAACAAATTACAGAGCAGCGAAACCGTGCTGTGTTTTACGAAAGTTTTATGGCCCGAATTTACGATCTGGCACTTGATGGCTGCTATGTTTAATTATCAGATAAATTACATGTCAATCAAACAGGTAAAAGATCTATTTACAAAATCTTAATGCTGACATTGGTAAAGCTTTTAATGGGGTACTCCACCTTTGATTTTCAGTTAAAATTAATGAATCCAGCAGCTATTGCTAATGCAGATATCACAAGGGATGAAGAAGGCAGGAGGAAATCGTTTATTATAAATTCATCGGAGAAAGTTTGGCAGAAATTAGAAGAAGACGCTGCACTTCTAGCATAATCACTACAGTTATATTTACGTAATTTGCAATTTTTTGGCCTTACTCTGACCAGGACTACAGTTTGGCATCGATAATTAAGTTAAATATCTACTGTAAATTGATACCTTTCCACGTTCCATTTATTTATATACGACTGACTATCATTAAACGAGAGAGGGTGTTGTATTGTAACTTCCTGCGCAAATGTCTTATCTTTTCAGTGTCCTCCTGAAAAGTCGAAAGGATGCAGGACAATGGATGGGTTAAGAATTAATGGATAAAATTATGTGATAAATCTTGTTAATTCTTTTTGATTTTGAATAAATGGATTGTTATCGTTAGTGTTAGGTAGGCTGCTGCGGTATTGCTTGTTTGAGATTATAATGTGGGTTACGGCATTCACCAACATTCTAACTCTAATTAAAGTTAGTGTAACTACAAACTTCTTTCCCAGGAAATCCATACTATTTACAAATACCACTGTAATTGTATAATCTGTGACTGGGTACAAATATACCTTAATACCGTGACTGCTTTCTTACAAGGTGTAAGGCTAAAAATGCGGCTTATGTTTTTGTCATGTTATATTCGGGACGATACTTAACGAGAGGATAAAAATATTTACGTGTGATGTGAGTCTCGATTTGATTTGGTGTTAGAAGGGAGAATACTGTCACCGTATAATAGTCTATAATTACCTGTTTATGACTATAATACGGGGCAGCAGTCACAGAAACGACAACTCATTTGCAATAAAACTAATCTATGGTTAACTTAAAAAATCCCACTATACCAAAGACATTGTAAGTATTCAGGTTTGCAAACTGCAAGAACGATTAGTTTAATATTCGTAGTTATTGACCATTCAATATTATAATTTATTCTGTTTAGTTCCGCTGTAGATTAGGGTATTAAAAGTGTGCCTGATTTGATGTTAAGAGAACAAACAATACGGTATGATTACATTGGAGCCTTGCTATGCTTGTGTGCTTACGATAGTTCCTTAATTAGGTATGTAATTATGTGGTTTCTTATTTATTTTGCTTCCAAAAACTTTTAGGGGTACTTTGTGATAAAAATTCGCTTGCATCCAAGTAAATGTGCAACGCAAAATCAAAATCTAATGTGTAATCTGAATGTTTTTATATGAAGAAAGCATTCCGTCGTACGTCTGGTTACATTGCTGACGCTGGCATTATGACGGGCCGTTTACACCTAGTGATGATTAGAAACAATTAACGTTATTTTGCAGATACGAAGACATTGTAATCATAATTAGTTAAATAGGTAGTTCACTTCGGTGACTTATTTTCCCTCAAGCATTACTGGTGTGACAAGGCTCTACTGAGCATACATGGAAAAATAAAGATGATTAAAATTTTGTAGATGGTTGTTTGTTTTGAATCGCACTTAATTGCACTGTTGTGGTGCTGGCATGCTATAATAATTCAAATTAAAATCCAATCCTTTCACTTGGGTACTCATGCACGCCAAGCTCAGTTAAAAACATTCGTTTTCCCAAAACTTGAGATTCCTGATCTGTCAGGATCTCTTTCCTGAAAAGATTAAAGACTAGATATTGGCATATTAATGGAGGCACTCATGAGTTCTGAAAACACGAAGTCATGAGCAAGACAGGACAAGTTCCGCACTTTTCTTTTTGAAGTTGTGTTTAAATCTGTTTTTATTTATCCAACATTTGAGTTTGAGCGTCCACTTACGACGCCTGGTCCAAAATAACGAAAATAAATAAACGATAATAATACAAGTTATAATTTATATAATATTTATGTAGACATTAGAAATCGTAATAACTGACATTCGACTCAGCTGATCAGCCAAATACAGCAATGCAAAGAGTGATGTACATAAAAATGAAGTACAAAGCAGAAAAACAAAACAAAATGTTATGTTATCAGTTTATCAGAAACAATTTCAAATCATTTTATGGTATGTATGTAAATATATATTTATATAATTAATATATTATGTATATATTTTCTATATGAATAATTATTATAATTTTAAAGCTACAAATACGCACAGCTTGACAATTTCGATTTCCGCTTATGACACTTTTAAGAATAATTAGAGTACAAAAGAAAAGCACTAATGATTCTTCTTTCATTTCCGTAACCATTTGCTTACAATATCGATTTCGTTTTCGATTCACATATCTCGTGGGCAACTTAGCTACAACAGCTAGTAAGTACATAATTTCATAATTCGTGTAATAGCAAATCGAGCACATAACTTTTTAAGTTAGGTACCTAATTATTTAATTCATTTTAAAAATCCTCATTTTTAATTCATTCAGACATCAAATTAGACTCTGTTTCAATAATACAACAGTGAAAAACCATTTAAGGTATGCTTTCTTACAGAGCCTTTGATAGAATTAAAACAATGCTATTAAGCCACAAAGGTGCTAAAAGCTACAGGTGAAACAATAGACGCTGACAAATCATTGCACTACATTGCAATACTGAAAATTAGAATTCCTCCTGGATTTTAAAATATCAAAACATTTACCCTCAATATCGTTTTTAAAGGGTTTGATTCGGCCACTCGAGTAAAAACGTAAGCTAATTTTAACATGCAATACAAAGCAGTCTATGGCTATGAATAATGTTACTGATTTTAATTAATTACTTCACTTAATGCGGATATCAGTCTAAAATAAAGCTAGTAAATGCATACAAAATATTTATACAACTTGTATTTGTGTTCCACTTTGTTAAACTTAAACATAGTGCTGAACCCCGCTGTGTTTTGTATATATCAATATTTAGCTATATACTGAGTGTTGCCCCTCAAATCCTTCCTCCAATGTGTTCATTTAACAAATAATATAAAATTATTTGCTCCGAAGTTACTGGTAATGTAATAAAAAATAATAATCCGGTTGATTGCAGCTAACAATACAACAGTTCCATTAAAGTCTTGTATTATATTATGATTATGTACATTTTAAGACCATTGTGGTGGAATATATATAATTATCTTAGCATTAATGTGTAATTATATACTTTTCTTCTTAAGTTAAGGTTTCATGACTTCTGAATAGGTTATTCCTGCTCTGTGTGCGATACAAGCTACTGAATAGTGTTGATTGACATGGGTGCGAATTTAAAATTGCAACAAAATTTAAAATAGTATATGAGTAATCATATAACAATACACTCGCTACATTTCTTACATTTTTTATATAGTGTTTTATAGGTAGTGTAGGATATCTTGCTTTTCCTTTCAACCAAAATTAAAATTAAAAATTGAAGTTAGAGCCACAACTGCAAGACACTGACAAATATTGGTAAAGTTAAAATCTTTAAATAATGGTATGCTTATCATTATTCCGTGAAATTTGGCACACATGCCCAACCATAGGTAGCAATTAATAATAATTACTCTGAACATTACGTCTGCAACACAAAAATTCATGAACGGTGGGTCATCAATAAAGTGGTTATAGAGCGAAGTAACCAACATCTAAAATATTAATTAGGCAAAGACGCAAAGATTTGATCAACTTTCTAATTGGAAACGTGTGCCAAATGTCACAAAACATAACCTTTGTACATTATCATTAAAATATTAAAGAAAATATTATGATATTATTATATAAAAGTTCATCATTTTTATCATGGTCTTAAGTCTGGAGTGTTACTGTACAACTGCACCTTTAAAAGGCTGATAATCTAATTGTTCCAAATGTTTGGTGCAAACTATGAGCTAACCTAAGCTCATCATGCTATACAGTCTTCACTTCCCCTAAACATGAAAACAGAATAAAACAGCTAAAACTCTACATGCATAAAAATACGGATTCATGCAACATACATGATATAGTCAAGAAGTTTATATTAGAACGACAGGTAGCAACAAATTAATTATTGAATGATGTAGAAATAATTTCAACAATTCAAAACTCAAGACAAAAAATAACAAGACAGCCTACAACCTTCTTTTTGGAAATTCCCTTTTTAACATCCATTCCCCAATAACAAAGGTTAGTAAAAAAAATTATTATCACCTGCTAAACGCATCCATACTCATACCATACAGAATCATCGTCTTCGGAGGAGCTAGGTTCATGCGGTGAATACATGCTACCGTTAGTAACTTTGATAGTTTTATTAGAAATATGACTGTGACCACGGCGACCATGAGGAGCGCATTCATTATTATTATTACTCCCGTCGTACTGTACGACGCTATTTAGGTTAAGGTTAATCTGAGTAGAGAATTTTTCAACTTTATTGACATTCACACTAATATGAGATTGAGAGGGGGGTACCGGTAAAGGTTCGGAACTATTTATACCGCATTTAAGACATGCACAGTGTTCAACCTCATTCGGACTATGCTTCACATTCATATCAATCTCAATGTTGGAAGAATGCTTGCAAGTAATATCTTCCTGCGAGTGCAAATTCATACTCGAAACGTTAAGAACATGGCAAGTCTGAATATGATTGGATGGCACATTATTATTTAAGTTACCGTTCATAGCAAAAGTCTTTTCGAGGAATGTAGGCGGTTCTTCCAGTGTCGCCGTAATGGGAGTTGAACACACAAAATAAACTTCACTATCACCGTTGCCGATTCTTTCAGGACTTCCGTGAACAGGTGATACACAATTTTCAATATCACTTAAATTCGGGGGTCCATTTGGGCTTAAACTCAACTCCTCATCAGCGTCATTTTCCATATCCAACGGAATAGTTTGCTTGCCTCCTGATTGCCGCCTGTGCAAAGTACATAGTTGACATGAACAAATAAGTCATGACTGATAACACAAATACAATAATTATTATGCTACTGCATCACAAATGCTGTATAACACTGTTATCTAATATTAATTTGACCTTTTCAAGGATTTGGATCGCCAACTGGAACGACTGCAGCATTTTCTTTTCGCACTGGGTGCATGGCATACTTTAATGACTCTGATACCAGCATTTCGATCATCAGCACTTTTTTCTCCGGATTTAGTCGAATTTCCAATATCATTTAAAACTGGAATTAACTTTTGCGCACCTCGAAGTGGAAGTAATATCGCTCGACGCGTTCGTTTTACATTTAGTAAACTAGAGCGTCGGCGACGGCGTTTTGTTTGTTTATCAGGATCCGACGGCGATTGTAAACTTTGAAATTCAAGATCTGGCACTTGCTGTGCGAAATCACTTACGGAGAGTGTAACATTCATAGATTTCGTTGCTACCTCCTCTACGTTAGCATTGTCTTCATTTAAAAGCGGAGCTTCAAGTTCAAGCTTTATTTCTTTTGAATCGGAAGTTTTTGCTTCCGTCAACAACTCAAGTTCTTCATCAAAAAACTGAGTGTCCTTATGCGAATTCAAATCTGATAATCCCACGTTCTTGTCCTCGTCATCATAGAGTTTTGAATTAATATCTAGTAGCGGCTCATTATTTAACAATATTTTCAGACTTTCTTTTTCAATAATCAGGAAACTATTCTGCTCCATTAAAGATTCATTTTCTAGTTGCAGAGACCTACAAATAATGTAACGTTCATTTAGTTTATAACAAGTATCATATACCATGTACTATTGCGCTGAAAATATGACGAATAAAGTTGTAATTACATACTTGTTTTCGCTTTGAAGAACTTCCACTTGTTCGTAAAATTGTTCTGAGTCCTGCAGCTTTTTTTTAAGTTTCGATAATTCGGCTTCTAATCTCGCTGCTTTCTCTTGTCCTTCAAGTAACGCGTCCAACTCATCTCTCGCCTTTTTACAGCATTTGAGTTGCTTCTGAACTTCCGTCAGCTAATTTTAATACAACATTTAGTACTATTTACGAACGTTTGTATTGTATTACATAGACGTTAAGGAAAATGGCAACAATTCAGTTATTAACGAGAAACGAAATTGAAATAGCAACAATATTGAAATTAACTCGTACCTCCGTCTGAAGTTCCTGAACACGATTCTTCGTTACTTCAAGTTCTTCACGGCAGTCTTGGAGCAGCTCGGTCTTCTCATGCCTAGTAATTTTTACAAATTATAAATTCCTACTCAACTACTACTTCAGAATGGTCGAACCCCTTCGACTGGAAGTATGAACTTACAGTTCTTCCTTGAGCTGCCTTAAAGCAGCATTCAGTCTAGCATCTTCAAAGTCATTTTCCGGGCCAAATCCTTTACCCTCATAAATTCGTCTTTGGCCACAATACATGTATCCAGCAAAGTAGTCTGCCATTAGCTGGGCCTGAATGGTAAGCAAGTAACATATATTTTCTATTTGGATTCATCAATCTTTAACCTTAGGACATAGATACTGAACTCATCGTTTACCTGAATTGTTTGGTTACGGTCCAACAAAAGTCTTCTTATCTGACTGAGGAGATTCTCATATATTTTCTGCCTTTCTTCAATTTCTAGGCTTAAAAATTCTGTCCATGATTTTAAATAAAGCACATCTGGGTTATCTGTAATCTGTAACATAAGTAGATAAAACCTTATCAGTATTATTTGATAATCGCAACGAAGATTTTTTCGCTATAAAATTAGAGTACTTACATGCTACAAATCATTACCAATTTAATATGTTCTATAAGTGCTTCTTGAACGTCCGTAGGGAAGCGTTTAATTTTCTTTATCGTATCTTGCTTCTGCAAACCTTGAATGGCAGCTCCAAGGAGAAGGAACAATATTTTTTCTAGTTCTTGGACGGAACATGTTTGACAAGAAGACACTATATGGACGCTATTTGGCGGTTTTAAGGCTACCAACTGACTAAAATGATCCTCAAAGTACGATTTGAGTTCAGTAAACATTCGATTCAAGCTCTGAATACGATTTTTGGTCTCCGACTCATAATGATTAGGAAATTTGTTTCTTGACTGTTGCTGACTCTCTTCCTCAAAGATTGCTGACAAATGTAACGATGATTGTTCTGGTTCAGGAACGATTCCCCTGTGAATATAAAATTATAATATAAAATACATTCAACACAAGCATGTCTAATCTGTTAATCTGTAGATCCATCCGACAAAACAAATGTGACAAGTAATTATTCCTTTCAATTTCACCTCAAATGATAAGTGCATAATGAACTATTCTGTCAGAAACAACATATAAATGGTTTTGGTTTACACTCATAACTCGTAGAAGAGAGAAAAACTGTGTTAAGTCACTGTTGCTCATTAACATAATATTAATACATAAACAAGATCTTTATAATGCATATTTGTTAGTGATACTCATCCACTTATAAAACAGGATATTCTCAAAATACAGAAAAGTATGTATGTAAGTAAGTAGTCGTAACTCACACATATTCCAATGCATTCGATAATGCATTTCCGGTCACAAACGTTTTAAAACTTCCTTCATCCTGAATATCTTTATCTGCAAATGACTTTACCTAAAATACACACGTCGTAAACAAAATGTATAAGAACTTTGACACACTGCCCATTTTTGGGTACATTTCATGTGCCGATGATTATTTATACATTTTCGCAAACACCATAAATAAATCCTTACCCATAAATACAATGGCTTCTTGAGAAAAGGTACATCTTCAACATCGTTGTGCTCTCGTCCTCGACCCACACAACTTTTATCTTCGTTGTTTCCATTCATGCTCGCGCGTAAACACTACAGTCACTACTGTAGTGAAATAGGTTCCTTCAGAAAAAATTGTAAAGGAATAAGAATCAATATCACAGAGAATTCTCGTATGATGATCGGGTAGTGTAATAAATATAGCACAATTATCTTAATAGTAGCCTATAAATCATATCTATGGATTCTGGTAATTCAATACATGACAATAAATTCAAAAAGTAGAACACGTTATATCTTCCAAAGTGGGTAAGGTAGTACTTATCTCCTGCATAATTATATACAATGTTTACATTAGAAACTGATCGGGATAACGTGCACGTGCTAGAGCATAATAAGTAAACTCAACCCAGTCATAATAATAACGATAATGATAATATTTTTCTAATACTACATCACTGCAAGTATTAAACGCGGGGTGGTATCAACTTATCAAAGAGCAGTGCGACAGAGGCGTGCATTTCTGCTATACGTTAATTAAATGAATAAACTCCTATCATATATTGGCTATCAGTCAAAACTTAATAATTACCAGTATCAGTTTTACTTTTAAAATGCTTATGCTCAGTTGGCTCTGTGTCTAGCTGTACTCACTAAAGTGTAAGTCGTTCACAAATAAAGCGTCCTTCAGCCAATTTTGCTCAACGTCTATATAGATACCCACATGCATTTATATGATTAGTGTTCTGAGATAAAAGATAAACAACAAGTGTAGGACCGCGACTAAAAATGCAATTCTTTTGTGGTCTGCATTTAAGTTTCTGCAATCATGATTAATTCTATTGCAATAGTTAAAGATTTCGAAGCATGTGAGGAAATACGATACAGTGGAATTTATACTGACAAATTAGCCAATTATATTCTATTCCCTCCGTCATGTTCGACACAGCATTATGACAATGTAACATAGCCTAACCCCAGTCACACGCTATGTCGGTTTTGTCATATTACCTACTTAACATTCGATACACTTGACAGCAGGAGGAAGAATATAAACATGTTTGACAAATCCGCTACTGTTTGCTAAATTAAATAATCCTGTTGTTAGCATTAGCATCGACTACTGTGAGCCAACAGGTAATTCTTGTTAATACAACTAAAAAACTAATAGGTATGCTACTACTAGTGAGAGCATTTAACACATTCAAGTATTAAACTGACATAAAGACAACATTCACATCTATTCAAAACTAACATGTACTTAAATTAAAAACCAATGAAGCGATCGTCATCTCCATACAACTCTTTGTCTTTGTCATTTTATGGTCTAATTATTTTCTATCCTGTGAATTCACTGCAGGTTCACCTTGTTCACTCTACCAAACTCTCAACAATCAACATCAACAGCTACCAGTACGATACGATACCACAAATACAAATAATATGCCAATCTAGTCAACATAAAAAAAATCTATTGTCCGTTTAAGCAAATTACATGCATGCGATAATAATAATTCTAAATCCAAAATCTTTATACTTGCTTTCTAAGTATTAAATCGAAAGAAAAAAACAATAACTTCGGCACAGTACGCAGAATTACTAAATAATTACCTATTAATTGCCAAACCACATAATTATAGATACACATACATATAAGCAGGTAAGAGTGAGAAGTACAGTGCAATAAAAAATGCAGGTAAAATTTGAAAGACCTCCACGGAAGGTTAAACCTATTCCGCATTTGTTTTCCATACAACATGGATATATTGTAAATAATTATACTTCTAAATTACAAACCGTGCGGAGACTTTATCCTGTGTGGTACCATACCATATCTCATACCATACCACACAACATCACTAAAATAAAGTCTACCGCTGACTGCCCACTCTTCCACGTATGTCATAACTTATCACGAATTACACTAAATAAATACGCCCGAACCTTTGCATCATGATCATGATCATACTTGCACAAAATGCTGCTTGAACAAGTCAAAAGTACAAATAGGCACACCGTGCACAATCATGTACAAAAGCACAAACAATGTACGAATGAGTATAATTAATTAAATATTTCACTCATTCGAATTCATGCATTCGAACTGAGAATATTCAAATTCAAAACCGTGGTGACTTAATTAGTCATTGCAGCTCCACATACTACAATTCTGAATAATAAGATGTGAATTCCCATGCGTTTATCCCTCAGGTATATAAAAGTCTGTTATACAACTGAAAATTACATAAATAATGCACACATAATTGAGAATAACAAGAAGCGCCCATGTACATATTTCACTATGATTATTACCGATTAATTACAATGTGCATATATTATACTATATAGCATCCCAAAATACGTAATACCGATAATACCAGAGTTAGGGCATGTAAAGCGATATCATACATTTTAGTGACCAATCAAATCAATTAACTATTAGGTATCATCAAACTATATAATTCGATCATAATAGTCTTACACTCAAAATCAAATAATTCTTACAAGTTTAAAAAAGTAAAAGAGGTACACGCAATATAGATGATTGAGAGGGTAAAAACGGTAAGGTCCAACGTACCTGGTAAAGTAAATGGACAACTTGTGATTATCCCTACTGGCTCAACCAACGGTCAACGGTTAATGGTTGATGATGAATCTGAGCAAAATTTGCTCAAGTCGTCGGATGTTGATTGCTGGTCGTGGAACCGAATTGATTGTTGATAGCCAGGCCACGACTATCACCAATTATTTATTAAGACTTATAACTTTGCCAAGGATGACACCGACACCGACGATGACACGAATGGCAAAGGTGTACCAACACTACGTACACATTACAGACAGTAGCTGTAGCCAGTAGCATTAGCTGTAGTTACAGCAGTAGAAATAATTGTAATAGTTGTTGGTTCTTAGTTAAGTTCATAATGGACTTGATAATTCATTTACGACCATTGACACTGCGACTGAGCACTGAACGGAGGGAGTGAAGAGTGCCACTGCCACAGCCACAATAAATTACAAATTAATGGGTTTCCCTCTTGGCCTCCGTAAGCGTATCCATATTAAATAATAAATAAATTTCTTTTGTTCACAACTCCAATACAAGATCAAGATGTGAAGAATGTAAACTGAAATTACGATTATGATATGATTACGCTGGTAGTCTACACGAGTCAATCTCTACACTATGATTATCCTGCACGCTCGTTGCTCTCATAAGGAATGGAAATAATCAGTGTTCTTTTTAGTCTTGTCTTGGCATTATTAAGTAAGACGTAGAGGTAATGCCAGATTCGTAATGTAACTCGTATTCGTACTACGTATGTACTTCTGTACTTCTAGTGATAAGTGTAACTGCAAATGAAGCTAAAGTGAAGCAGGACGAGTCGAGATCGAGAAGTACAAATCCAAATCCAAGGGACAGACTGAGGCAGACCAGAGAGCATTATTTTATTATTTTAAACCAGGCATAGGGATGCAGGGAAGTAGAAAGAGTGAAAGAGTGGAGTAGCGTGGAGGTAGGTATATGGAGTATGAGTAGAGGTGTTGCACGACAAACGAGCAACCATGGGCAACAAAACAAAACAAGACAAAGCTAAAAGATCCCACAACTTCCCAAACCCAATCTTCCCAAGCCTTAAGAGCTTAGTGTGAACAGCGTGATCGAAGGTACTGGTATGGATACTGTAACTATGCTTTAACATTAACGTTACGTTAGACTCTGCTGATCTTTCTCAGTTTCTGCTTCGTAGCTCGTAGTCGTATTTGATTTTATTATTAAGGGTTAAGGCAAGCAAAGCAAAGCTAATCAAAGCAAAGTCTACAGCTTCAGTTCACAAATCAAAATGTGTGAAGTCGAAATCTCGTACAATGCTCGTAGTCGTAGTTTCAAGTGGCAATATCTGTATCTGTAATGCAATGGTAAGGCAAGACAGTGATGTTGATGTTGTTGTTGATGTTGACGGTTCGTTGCAGCCTTACTACAATTTTCGCACGAAAACTTTGCATTGGGACAGGTAGGAGAGTGCAGGTTTAAGAGGTAACAGGTATTGAGCCTTTTTCCACACATTTAGCCCTCCTCAGCCTCCTCAACTCCTATCGCGGCAACGGCAATGCCGATGCCAAATGCAACATGCAAAATACCCAAATCCAACATACCTACCTATATGGATATATAGCCATACATAGACATGATAGAATACCATACTTTAAGTCAAGTAGACTTCCATTCCATTCCACTCCATTCAATTACAACGCATTGCATTGGATCCCATCGCATCGCCGAGTTGACTTAATCTCATTTTTTAGTGAGGTCAAAAATCCCCAGATATACAAAAATGCCAATCCCTGCTTCCACTTCAAATTCAAACTTCAATCTTTTTTCTTTCTTATTTTACTTACTTGAATACGTATAATATGTAATACCTCCTATCATAATCAGCATCATCATCATAATACCTGAGTCCTTTCCTAGTCTAGCACTAGCTAGCTTTACTGACTTTTATGACTGTTGTTACACGCATTTTGCTCAGTTGAGCTGCCTATATGTACATATACCATTATCATTAGCACATCATAGTCCGACTACGGTAGTGCAGCACACGTACAATATAACAACTTGAAGAACTTAAGTCCTATTTCAATTTTATATGACGCATCTAAAGTTCACCTAAAAGACTTCTAAACTGCATCAAAACGATTTTTTATTTAGGATGGCTATCTTGATGCAGTTTAGTTCCTTTTTTTCTAGTGCGTTCAAAATTGTATAAAATTGGATTAGGGTTTTTGGATTTTAGATATGCTTATTCACATTTTAGGATGATGTAGTTTTTACAGTGTAGTTGCTTTGCTTTTCGTTTTGGTTATGGTTTTCGTGCCCAAGCTCTCGTCCTCGTCCTTTGTAGTTGAAGTGTAGTTAGCGTAGCCATTAGCCGTTGTAAATCTTAGGCATATCAGACCAGACGTAATGACTACAAGTACATCTACCCAGGAAAGCTGCTCAAACTGCAAACTACAACTAAGGCTATCAACTAAATAATTGCATGTAGTGTTTAAATATTTCTTATACAATTAAGCTGGTACTGATGCACGTAGGTTGTAGTTGTAGCTAGCTGCTTTTGCTTTTACTTTGTTCGTCCCTTTCAATTCCAAATGCGATTCCAAGTCCAAATCCAAATCCAACCACTCATACTATATCCATCTAAAGCTATAGCCATGGCCATAACCATCTGTATGTACTTAGTTTTACAAATATATGAGGGGATCTATAACCCATCTTTGTTTTTAGAGATAGTGTTTATTATTTATTTTTCTCCCAAACACAAAGACAGACAGCGATATATTCGTATCTATCAACCTTAACTGCATAATATGTATATGGCACGTAGATAGTCCCTGATTACCTATCAAATATTTTACAACGATTCTGGTCTTGTTATGCATAAATGTCAGAGTCAGAATGACCACAATGAGAAAATCAGGACGGAGGAGTTTAAGTATCTAGGTACATAGGTAAATGTATAGTTGACTTATTACCCGTCCAAAATCAGAATCAGATATCATTGTCAGAATCAGCTTCAGCGGTCACATGGATTTTCAAGTATGTACCTTGATTTGATATCGACATCGACATCGACACAAAACACACAATTCAGACAATTTTATTCACAACCTACGCTTGAAATGGGAATGTAATCTAGGCATGGAAATGGAAATGCAGAACGGTGGAAAGTAATATGTATATAGGTGCATGTATGCCACTATGTATATGTATGTACAATGATAATGATATAAATTCCTATGGAGATATTTGGATGAAATTTATTACGTTGCGATTTCTATACAGAATTATTTCATGTAGGTAATATAATCATTATTATGTGCTATATAGCCTGCACACATGCAGGTACTATTATTTTCAAAATGTTCTCCTATTACAAAATTCCTCTGTTGTCTTGTAGTATCCTGTGACTGTTGCTCCTGTGTACATCACACGATATGCGAAAATTGTTGTCACTGACTGAATGCATACTTACACCTACATGCTATCCTAGGCACACTGTAGTACTCTGGCCTGGTATTAGTATTGTACTGCTAATTTGTACATAAACGTTAAAGCTTCACGAAATGTGGAAAACGTTACTGTTACTGTACAATCAACTTGGGTTGAATTGACTGCTGAATGGGATTGCTTTGCCTTCAAGAGGTTTTGGTGGAAAAGGCAAGGCAAGGCAAGAGAAGAGAGGAGATGAGATGAAATGTTAAGATGAGAGCTGCAGTTAAATAAATTGCAAACAAAGCAAACAACTGTTTCCAATCTGAGTATCTAGCATTAAGTACTTTAAGGTTTCTGATTCTCCCATCT
>JAAXYX010001862.1:0-20208 GCA_036851915.1 Ptenothrix huangshanensis | reverse complement strand
AATGAATTCAGATTAAATGAGCATGTTCTTTGTACGGAAATTCATGGTATAAAGTACGATTCGTATTATCCGGTGTATCAGTAATGGTATTAAGTACGCATTACCTATTTTTGCTTATGATTTTAATTAAAATGATTAAAATGGTGGGGGGAACACTGTGTATAACTTGTATGCCGATGCTACTTTCTACATGTAATTTTTCCTTCAGTCCTTACCATCGATTTTTTCTTAATTATATATGTTTCGAACCAGAGCGCTAACTATGTATAGATGGGCACAGAGTATGAATTGATTCAAGGGTACATCTTTTGAAAGGCAAGTAATAAGCACGAACTTGTATATTTAGGCGTATTATCGCTATGGATGTAGATACACTATAAAAACTAACCAATCTTCAAACAGAGAAAATGGAAAAAACTAATCGTATTTAGTTTAGGATACATCTTAGGTACACTAAAATGCATTACGTCTTGGATTACGAGATGAGCTTAAGATGCACTGTGAAGATTCATTCTTACTGCTTTCACAATTAAACTAAACACGAGGAAGTTTTTTAAATTCTTTGATGCAACAGTTTTTACAGTGTAAGTTCAAATTTTTCAAAGGGAGGGAGCGAGGGAGAGGGAGGCGGGACAAAAGTTTATTAACTACTGATGCTACATTAAGTTTCTACATTCTAACATTGAAATCTAATCTTACGATAAAATTTTACGATCGTATTTAGAGGAATGCATGTAACTCCCTCTCTAATATATAATAGAAGCTATCATAAAGTTTGATCCAGGTGTGATCCAGTTAAATTTATTTTAGTATAATTAGGTGTGCTAAATGCTTTTCTTAATTAATTAGTTGTTCCCTGGTGCGTAGCATAAGGATTGTGAAGCATATGTATGCACTTGTGCTGCAGGTGTGCTATTAGTAGTAATGGACTAGGTTACGGAAAGTATGCATCGTTACGACCGGCTTTTCTTGTTGTAAACTTTATGAGACGTGCTTGGTGAAGGAATGCAGGAAAACTGTGATATGCTTGCGATTTGCGATTTCGCTTCGAGCATAAATTCTTCGGCTTGAGTTTCAGTACTGGATCATAAAAACTACCTGTAGTACTCCAACAAAGTTGGGAATTAGACTTGAGTTTAGTCCTTTTCTACTTTACTTTCACCGTTAACGTTCCCGCTACCGTTGCGTTGACGATACCACTACCACTACCTTCTTAGATAAACATACACGAAGAGACCCACACACTCACACTTTACTTGCCTCTCTTCCTCCTCTCTTGAATCCAGGCTGCAGATTTTTTTCCTGCATTAAGAAAAGAAAGAAGATCCGGAATAAGATTGATGGCATTATTTAAAGTCGAAATGCAAAGCAAGTTGCTTGCTTTCAAAAAATGTGAAATAGAAATTCATGTTTATAGTCTTTTTACGTAGGTAGTTTATAACTGAGACAACCGAGTGAATGTTAGTACGTATAATATAATAGCTTGAAAGATCCGTAATAAATTGAATAGCGTCAAGTAGAAAGATGCTTATATACATAGGTATATACCTACCTAATTGTATCAATGACTATGTAGAATATTCCAGACATGCCGAACAAGATAAGGATAATCAATATACACATTTTTCATAGCTCTCCGAAATGAAATTTAAAGACCCTTAAGACTACGACTATCTGTACTAGAAAACTTACTGCAGCCTGGGCAATTCATATGATGCAGTGTAGCCTGCCATGTAATAAATAATTATATGGGAAAAATAAAGATCATAAAAAGTGGCAGGGTTGAAGGAAAAGTTTTGTGAAGCACACCTCCCTTCAATGATCCTGAATCCTGAATGGTAATACATACTCATTATGGATGCACATACTCGACTGGGACTGGCATATTCATACCATTTGTCTTCAAATGTAAATGTTTTACTATCTTCTATAAATGGAGGCGGTAAAAAACACATTTGTTCTCCGCTGAAAGTGAAGCTTTCACTCAGTAAGTAGCCATCCCCATAAGTATAGCAATAGCAATAGTTGCCGACTATTTTTGGAGGAAATGATTAGTATCGGTATGCTCGTGTAAGTAGTTTAGCAATCATGAGCTAAAGCTAAAATTGGTTTTATAAATAAAAAATGTTGAAAGGGAAAATGAGTTGTAGTGTTAGCACATAGTAGCTCATTATGTTCGACGCTAGGCGTAACATAACTGTATAATAATAGCAACCGTGTACAGAAAAAGTGTAAGGAGTACATAGTATAGTGTGCGTGAGAAAGAGAGAAAGAGAGAGATATCTGTAGAAGTAGGAAAGAAAGAGACGGAGCTAAAGTCAACGTCAAATGACATAAGAGTTGCAAAATTGGATAGCATTGCTTTTACGATATTATTTTCTCATTTTCATTTTCCAGCATCCGTTTTCTTCGTCCCTCGAGATAGCTGGAGGTTCATGGAGGAGAGAAATATAAACCTAGGAAGCTGCTCGAATACTCAGCTCGAAATAATCTCTTTTCTTCGCTGCTCTTTCTCTACATACATACATAGGCACCTACATAATTCCGGTTTTCCTTCGTCAGTTCGGTGTGGATCTCAATCTGAATGTTCATTAGAACACCAAGAGCATGATGATGGCAACAAAGATTCCAATTCAAAGGCAAGATTATAAGATTGAATTAGAAGTGGGTAGGAGTAGCACTAGCACAGAGCCCATTCAATATTTACTATACTATACTACACTACAACAACGCATCGCTCAAGTGAATCACATTATATTTAGTACGAACTATGTACATAGGTACCTACTTACATAACTAATACTTGAGTATAAAGCAGGATACAGCGAAAGTGTTAGCAAATGTGTAAAAATTTTTCATAGTTTAATATCTTTATATATATAATATATAACCGGTATTTGTTTTAGAAAATTAGTTTGACATCCGTTCGAGTGTCTCGAAGACGTTGAAACGGGGAAGAGAAAAAGAAACAAAGTATGTGCTATGCGATAGCACGTAGTGCATTATGTCCGGGCTGCTTCCACACTTAACAAAGTATATATTAGTACACGTTCATGAACAGGAACAAGAACAAGAACACGAACAGGAACATGAACATGAACATGAACATGGCATTTGTGGATGCCTACCTTCACATGTACATATACGAATGTGTGTAGACGAAAGAAAAATAAATTGAAAAAATCACTTTTTTATTCAAGTATAGAATTGCGAAAATAGAAGGTGTCAAATCCAGATAAATTCCAAAACGTTCAGCACACAGACCTTCGGGGTTTATAAATTACAGTGAAATGACAATGAATAAATCTAATTTTTATTCCGGTGCATGCACACCCAACTCATCCATGTGCTCATGGGTGCCTTCCAGCAGTAAAATGTACCTAGGTACGTGTCTTTCCAGTACTTTCTTCATGCACTTTAGCTGGAGCAGGTACATACATAGACGCTTCTTTGTAAAATGTATTTTTCACGTGGAAATGCCAGCAAAGAATGGTCGTCTTCAATGTAAGGATACTGTGTAGCAGGTGTAGGAGAAGTGGAATAGAATTTCTGTGTGGAGGTAATAGACACGAAGTATAAAATATACTAGGTACGAGGTATGTACTAGTTTACGGCTAGGGAACAAAGATGCACGTTATGCGGTTGTAAAGCACCTGGACAGGTTTATGGAACATTGGTACTCCAGAACTTAGCGATCAACCAAGAAATCTTTTTGGGTAGGGAGTGAACACGAAATCACGAACTTCTTTGGTTTACGAAATTCTTATTATAAAGCTTAGCATATGTTTTGGAGCGATGTCATCTCTAATAAAATGAATTATTGCCGAGAAACATTTCCTAAAGATTTGCCAATTTCCACCAAATTTACGCATGAAATCCGAATCTAGAATTTATTATCACTACGTAGACACGTATCATCGTATACGTTTCTACATTTTATTAACCACATTATATTATATCAAGATTAAAGAAGTGAGCGTTGTATCAGTAAATTATTGCCGACTTGAATTTATTATTATTATCAATACCCTAAGATGTTATTAATTACAATTTATTAGAAATATACCTAATAAAAATCTTAACCGGCTGCCCAGATGCGCCCAAAAGTGTTCAATGAATTTAGGTATACATAATATTATGTATTACATATGTAGATGCTTTCAGAGTCATTCGAATTTTTCAAAAGCTTAGTCCTACCTTCAAAATATTATGTACTGTGTACTGAGTCGACGGGCTATTACAGTTGTGTAACAATGACTTCATAAAGTTGTCCTCTTTTTAAATTGACATCGATAACGGTTAACGGTTCCAAACAGCACTTACGTACTTATGTCCCAATATTTCTTTTTTCGGGGGCGCACTAGTTCACCTTGGAATGATTATGAATGAAATGATAAGGTCTACAGTTAAAGCCATGTAATTAAACCACGAGTTTGGCAAATACAAAAGTTTATCGTGTAAGTAAAAGTCCATGGCAAAATTAGTAATGAATGGGTGGTATGGTTGGGGATAGTAAATAAAAAGTGCATGCATAACTAAGTAGCGCGAAATTGTCGTGGAAAGCTTGACTTGTGCACATCCTGATGTGAGGATAGTAAAAAAATGACGTTGTTAATTTCATGCTTAGCTATACCCATACAAAATGAATAAAAAATGCGAAAACTTTCATGACAATGAAAAGGCGTTTCTCACTGAGTGGAAATCAATAAAATCGGACCTAAATGACGGTTATGAAACGGCCGAGTTTCCAAAGTTCCTCCTGTTGACTACGTATGCACGGTAAATAATAATTATATACTGTACATAGGGAGTTGAAATCGATACTCTGAAAGTATCACCGCCGTGCGAACACCTAAAACTTTTTTCATTAATTTACCATTTACCTAAAGATATAATACCACACTTTCTTACACATACTGCGGATCAAGGATTTCCAGGTGAAAATCGTTGATATGCATATGTATGAGAGAAAGGAGCAGCACCAACGCCTGCTCGAAGTATGGAATGAAATGAGACAGAAACGCAGAATGGAATGTCTGAAGGACTTAAGCATTCCCTTAGAGGAAAAATATCGGTGGTTTGACTTAGACGAGTAAAATTTCACAATTTAAACTTTATTTAATAAGAGAGCATACAAGATTTAAGCTGTTGCATAAATGTGCAATTATTGTAATTTGAATAAATTGTGCTAGGTATTTCAGTTTGGTAATGTTCCTTGCTCACTAATTTTCACAGGTTATTTTTCTTGGGCTGTAATGCAAACTCATGGACACCTTATCGGAGTTCTAAAGCTAGGTTTATGTAAGTAACCATACAGCCTCACTGTAACGTAAAGTAGGTAATATAGGTCGATGTCATTAAGTCCAGTATTGTCGTTTTCTCCCACTGCAGTGAACTGTGGAAGCACTTTCTCAAGAATACCTATGTATTACTATTAACTAATTATATGTTCAATGATAACATACAAACTACAAAAATTCAAGACACGATCTATCTACTCATGAAAATGAGAAACATTGGTTGCTGGTTTTTCTTTTGAAGTATTAAAATTTAATAACAAAATCATTAAATAGTTATTATAAATACTCTTATACTATTTATTACTGAATTAGTCTTTTAAATTTTTTGGTTTGATAATTCTCAAATCTCATACTAAGAATTATTAGCTATGTATGTATTCCTAATGCACTTGTAGAATCTATTTATTCATACTCTAAATAACAACGAGTTACCGTGCTGCAATTTAACATATCTACATAATCATACATTATTAACATTATTTTCATTTTTTTGATAAGATTCCATTTTTTATGAGGCAGTTCAGTGATGAAAATTACTGTACATTGGGCAACTTTGTGATAACATCCTTTCGAAAATCTAACATAAGCCCTGAACGTAACGAAAAACAAATTTACAAATTATTAACATCTGACTTTGTAAAAAAATATATGTATATAACTCCTTGTGACCCTAGGGAAACAAGACAAGTTAATATTTACACTAAATACTGACTGTACTACCAAAGTAAGCTTAATTGGTAGAAACTTAACTAAAATATCTTGCTAATAAAGGGGCATAACAGGATTTTACATTGAATTTAAACTTTAAATAAACATTATATAAATTTTCAAGATTTTATAAAATGTGCAGAAGTAAAATAAAAATACACGAGATTTTAAAACAGTTTTTTTAAATTATTCAAGTTCATTGATGTAGACATGCTTTAAGACATACTGGTTTGGATATCACATACAATCTACTAAGAATGAATAACAGAACAGATATATAAGAGGTGACAAGATATACTATTATATATATTAGTTAATCTTTCTATAGTACTGGATATACGGTTTGATTTTTTTATACAATACAATTATATCACTATTACGGCGTGTACATGTTTTAAACAGATTAATTATAAGAAGATCAAAGGTTAAAACTTTGAAGAAAATATCACTATAGACATCCAACAACGTATTTAATATTATTCACCAAAACGTAGATTCTGTTGAAGGAATTTTCATTACACCAACGCCACCACCGAGTCGGCGGTAATTCATCGAGCCGCATGCTTTCCACTGATTTGTGTCGGGATCATAAACTTCAATAGTTTTTAAGTAGGTAGTACCATCAAAGCCTCCAACAGCATACAACTGTCCGTTCACCACAGCCAGTCCAACCTAAAATCCGATTAACGAACGTACAATTTTAATCATGAAAATTAACAAGACGGCAGATTGCTCTGCTTAATTAATAAGCCCATTAAGAGTTTCATGCACGAAGCAAAGGACAGCGAGATTGATGATTCACGACCATACAGCACCTTAATTGCGGCTATATTGAATAATAGAGAGTATTAAAATTGCATGTACCCCACTTCTCCTGGACGACATGGCTATTATCGAATTCCAAGAGTTTGTTAGTGGATTATATCGTTCAGCGCTTGATAGTTCCATGCAGTCATCCCGTCCTCCGACAGCATATATTAAATTATTGTATACTGCACATCCTAAATGCTTCCTTCGCCTAAATTCAACGCAATACGAAATCATTTCTAGATTCTTATATAAAGAACAGGTAAGACCCAGAAAAACAAATCAAAGTCAAATTTTTCATACACTGTCATGAACTTACGTGGACATTGGAGCCACAGCAACCCATTTGTTCTGCCTTGGGTCATATCTTTCAACTAGAACATAAAATAAAAGATATTATACTCAACATGTACCATTGTGCAACCGAACGACGGAAACAAAAACCATAATTAATTGGAGTGTCAAGTATTGAGTTGTGAAACCACACCTGTATTGAGCGGACACTGGCCATCGGACCCGCCAATAGCATACAGGTAGCCACCCAAAACAGCAACAGCAACTCCCAGTCTCTAAATAGAATTTAACAGACAAATCCATATGTATTGGTAGCTCTAATTCAATAATTAAAATCCGATATTTATTACATTCTCGCTAAAATCAATTTAATTCTTCAAACGTAAAACCGTCCAAACCAATGAAGTACATAAACAAATTACAGTAATATGTTTCACTCTATTTGGAATGTACTAACAAACTATGCGGGTAAGGCGCACCTTAAATTCAGATTGAAATTACAGCCAATGGCCAATTATCATCAAAAATTGGCCACGGAGCATTAGAATTGTGAATTTACGACATACTTTCGTGATTTCTTGTATTGCTTTAATAACTATCAAATAATAAACTACGATCTCTATTAAGGCCCGAAACCATTATTCCTTTTTATATAAGTACGTCAAAATCAAAAGTATGCCACATGTGTTTAAAGATCTAGTAACTGGAAATTAATACTACCTACCACTACTTGCCACTGTATGTATGCTGATTTTGTAGTTCAACAGCACACGATTAATTATAATGATCAGATGTCAGGAAGCTCAAAAGCGACTATTTGATTTGAGAAGATTTGAGAGAGCACATTTGTACTTCGCGTTATTTTGCCTGACCCTTGTACATCATACTGTTCAGGAATATTAAAACCTATTACAACTACTTTGACGTTTCGCATCAATTAAAATCTCCAATACAGCAATTATGTACAGTACTCTTTAGACCGATATCTCCAAGTCCAACTACTATGCTCATCTAACGCTTATCCGTAGAACTACACATCGTACTTACATGATAAGAACTACCTACCCAATTCATAGCTTATAACCAAACAAACATTCCGTAATGACTTCATCTTACCCTGGTATTCATCGGAGCAACTTTTGACCATTTATTTTCTTTGGGGTCATATCTGCACAAAATAAATACAAGAATATGAAATAATTATCCGACTAAAATTTTACACGAACAAGTTACTTATTAGTCACATCAAGTATTTCGGCATCAGTAATCAGTGTTCAATAATACTGGCTACAAAAACAAGCTTATATGTTCCTCTCACCTTTCAACTTGGTTTAAACACTGAACACCATCTTGACCTCCGACCGCGTACAAGAAACCATCCAGAACTGCCACTCCAACGCTAGTCCTACAGGATGTTGTGGGGGCAACATCTGAAGACCACTGATTTGTTTGAGGATCATAACGTTCGATACTGTTCAAATATGCTTGACCATCGTGACCACCAACTGCATATAACAAGTCACTCAGAACTGCCACTCCGACTCCACATCTTCGTTTCGACATTGCTGCAACCATCCGCCACTCCCCGGTTTGGGGGTCGTACCTCTCTACCGATGCAATGGCATCTCCGCTGCACCAACCACCAACTACGTATGAAAAATAAATCTTAAGTTAGTATAATATTACGTCTGTATTTAAAGTTAATAAAATTCGAAGTACCTATTTACATACCTATTTCATATAAATAAAAACTAGAATACCCGCACACGCGACGGATCTCACTTTAATTTCAGCTCTCTAACCACCAAATAATGTTAGACTGTTGTCATACCACTGTGTGGCAATGCCTGGTCAAGGAAATTTCATAAACTTATGAATACTTGTATTATATTATAATGTCGTTCTGCAGAAAGTGAGGTCCATTGGGTGCAGTGCAAATGGTAATTTATCAATTGTCCTACGGTTGACGTTATTTCAAGAACGATGTCCCTGATGAGGAGAAAGCATGATTGAAAAATACGCAGAATACGTTTACGAACACATAAACAACCAATCAATTTGTATAATAGCGCACATGATCTTTAATTGTGCTGTGCAATCCAAGATACATTGACCCCAATCATTAAAGAAATCAATGTTAATTACGAAACGTCAACCAGCCATAAATTTGAATTTAAAATTTGCATAAGGAAAACCCTCGAGATATCATCAAATTCTCCTAGACCTTGGGACCTAGACCAGGAATCAATATGGATAATAATAACAAAAAAGTATTAAAACTATAAGATGTACGACCTGCAAATAAAACTTCCCCGCGACGAATAGGCTTCCTAGGTTTCGTACGTGGGCCTTGCATTAGTGGTCGTTCCTGAGGCAGAAGTAAATAATTCTTTGCTTCATCAACCAAATCCCGACATGATTCGTCACTTTTGATCAAGAGATCTGAACCAACAGTGCCAACTAGAAATTTAGGATTGAGGAGGGGCAGTCGGACATGCTGTAAAACTTGAGGTAAAGTCTGTCTTCTCTCAGATACATTAAATTTAACCCAGGCCATTACAGCATTGAAAACTTGCTCCTCAGATCTGACGTTAAGCTCATCACTAGCAATTATGTCGATCAGTTGGTTCACAGGAAGTAGAAGAAATTCTTCGCTGGTCATGACTTCTTGAAAGTTGTGCTACGAAACGAAATAAATTTTTACCTTCATTATTTACATCATTACATTACTGACTTAAAAGCTTACTTTTGATAATTTATAAAAAATTACCGAACCAGACAGAACTTACAGAAGATCCTACACAGAAAAAAATAACAGAAGAACCAACTAACCATCAAACCAAAACTACGTTTGTGAACAAACAGGCTATGATTAAACGTTTTATACTTAAAATTGGCCAACTTAGCTCAAAGTTTGCTGCGAATTCAATAAAATTCCGAAATTCGTTACTAACTCAAACTGAAATCAAGAAACGATAGAATTTTCCGGTCTGAATAAAATTATAAAATTCAATACATACACTTTTGAGAGAAAGAGACAAATCCTGAAGAACCTTAAGAATCGAAAGTATTTCTAAAAGAGAACAGGAAACGTTTCTTGGAAGATCTAATGTTCTATTTAATTTGAGAGTTACACTTCACTAACACAAACTTGGTAGCTCTGAAATATCAACAGAAACTGGACTTTTTTGTAAACAAACTAATGATAATAAATAGTCTTCTCTCCTAAATCACCAGCTGATTTATGATATCAGCCCTTATAATAACAATCTCGTATTTACTCAGTAAATAAATCTACTATATTTAATCACATTAATGTAAACAGCTTAATCCTTGCACAAAAATCGTTAATTAAATAAGCTTAATAATATAATCAATTAGTACAGTGTAATTCCAGATTTAGCCCTGCTTTAAATACTGTTACAATAATGCTAACCACAGCCACTGTAACTTAATTACTACAATTAATGTTATTAAGCAATGAATGTCTAATTAGTCTCACAACTCTACATCACATGTCTGAAATATGGGTTATCGAAAGTCACTTCCACAATTTCCTCGAACTTAATAACTTGCAATGACACTGTTATACCAGCTACATGTGCTTTACGGTAAGGGTAAATATTCCACTTATACTGAACGAAATGCTACTTCCTGGTTGTATAGTACCAACGACTTTAGATTATTATTGAAGATGGAGGTCATTTCTTATTTTATAATTACCTGTGTAAACATGTCGGCTATGCGAAGTAATTCCCGACACGAATGCGTATCTGCAAAAGCTCTAATCCCTAGACAATTAGATGGATCAAGCTGACGTTTCAAAAATTCACAGCATTTTTCCTGAATTTCATCTAGCTGCAGAAGACACGCTGTTACCATAAAAAGTACAATTAAAAACCAACTCCAATAAATACATAAACAAAATTCATTGTGTATAAATTTTAGTCAGAACCAGTTAACTGGTTTTACATACATGTAACACAATATCTAGTTAAACTTAAAAACTAATGTATTGTAATATATTCCCTATCCCCAAAATTGTCACCTGCAGGTAGTAGCGTTTGCACATTCGTCTCATCAATGACAACTTTAGAAGAATAACAAAACTCAATCAACAATCCCATCGCATGTTCATCAATGTCGCGGATTGTAATTTCCGTTTGACGCGATTCTGCTAATTCCCCAGTAAACATGGCTCTGAAGTAAGGACTACAAGCTGATAAAACCACTCTGAAAATTCAAAAATTTTTGTTGTAATATATTAACTTTTGTTAGCAGTTAGAGGTCAAGCTATTCGATTACGTTGCCATCTCACAAAAATTACAGTTATAGACCTACCTGTTTTGTCTTTTTCACACATTATTTTTATTTCAAAGCCCTTCAAAATTCTAAATTTACAGAAAATTAAACATTGTAAGCTTACCTATGAGCGTAAATGGGTTCCCTTAAACCCACATTAAGGACTACATCACACAGTTCGTGTGACTGTCTGAGTAGATTCATCATATCCAGCATAGAACGTGGATGACGATCCGAAACATATTCAAGTCTATTAGGTGACCCAGCGCGGTCCCCGTAGGGACCTATCGGTGGCTCATACATGGTGTAAATGGGACAATTTCTTACGACTTGAAACGACAGTGCGAAAATGAATGAAACAACTTCGAAAACTTGGAACTAAATAAATGTACTTTTGACTTTCAACTTTGAACTTCGCACTTTATTGTTTATACTATGATCATTTCAACTTTTGAATGGGGTTGCTGCGTTGCTGACGGATGACGGATAACTTTCAGTTTTTCTGTTGATATTTTGATAATAATTAAGCTCCACTTAATGTTTACTGTAACATTTGTTTGCTTGATTATACACGGAACAAAAAGTTTGGAAAATAGTAATGTATTACAAAGTAATTACATTACCAGATTTCTACTTCAACCTTAGTTAAAAAATTCGGGTAAATTTATTTTCATTTTCATCCTATGAACCCAAACTCTGTGTGATTTGTGATTGTGGGTTTGGTTATCAGTTGAATCACAATAACAAAAGATTAATTAATTACATGGAAATATTGACAACAAACATTTGCAAATATGAATTGCGACGTACATACAGAAAAACTGCAATGCAGAATGCAGGGAAAATAAACTCTTTTATTAATTTGATTAGGCTGTTGGTTGCTGGTTTCTTGTTAATAAATCAATGACTGAACGAACGTATTGTACTGTTGACATTTGACGCTGTAACGCTTTGTAATTATGTGAAATGCGATAACCGAATAGTGAAGAGGATCAAGACGATACGATAAATAAATTAAAACACACACTGAAGTTGTACGCTGTATTTTTAAATTTTTATTTATTTATTCGATCTGCGATTATCAATTTCTGTGATATAACGAATTTACTCCTTTTTAAAATAACCACTGTTTTTCCTTATCCAAACTGTCAGTAATGATTATATGACCACTGCCAGGGATTAAATTAACAAAAACACTGCATTTTGTTTAATTATCTGGGAGCAATTATACTTCTACTTTCGCTGGATTTGACGACTTTGACTGCGACACTTAGTTGTTATTACTGTATGAAAATTGAAACGAGCGTTAATTGGGCTTTTATTTATTATTTACATTTCTTTAAAATTACAATTCCAGTGGAGTCGGAGGTCAGAGACCAGAATTGGAGATTAGACTGATTAAACTCTGTGATTCGCAAGGCTGATACATACATGCTCCATGTTGACATTTGGCAGCGGCACCATGGTGATTTTCTGTGAAACATTTGTGGCATTTACTGAGGGTGTAGGACACTTTCTCATTAGTAGATGGCACTTAAAACCTACCAGCTTTCCTTTATATTCTTTGAAAGTAATAAATAATAATACCAGCTAAAAAGTTGTTATTATCCATAATGTTTATTTTAGAGTTATGGATATTCATAGGTGCTTCAATGCATTTATAAATGTAATTATCCAAATTAATACTGGGATGTTGTTTAGCATGACCCATCAACCCGGTGGTTTGTATTCGAGGAGAAAATCTAATTAATTGCCTACTTATTTTATTAGCAAAAAGATTCCTAATTGTGGCCGATTTCTTTTCTATCTGGCTTTGGTTAAACAAAGCAATGAAAATCTAGAGACAAATACCTCAAAAAAGTTAGAATTGTGCCTCTTGCACATTTCAAGCCAATAACTTCAACGTCAGCAATTTGTAATTTTATATTTTTGAAATAATTAACACAAGGCGCGTGAACAAAATACTTAACCAATTTATGCGCGTATAATTTTTATTTTTGGCAATCATTCCCAGTGAACAAATATATCCTTTTTAACTAGTTGGGTTGCGAGAAAAAGGAATGAATGACTTCTTGACAAAAGCAGTACATTTTTAAGAACAAAGAACGTCAAACATTACGATTTCTGAATTTTTCGAAAAGTATGTTTCATGCGTGTCTTCAAATTATTTATATTACTTATTCTGTTTCATTAGTTACTTGTATGATAAAATTTTATTCCCAAAATTGCATTATGTACATAGTTGTCATTATTCGCAAGTTGTGTTTAAAACATGAAGGGTAGTGCGATGGATTTGTAAACGATGATCGCAAAATTGAAACGATAAGTTTTACCTATTCAAGAATTAATATAATGAATTGCTGATTTATACATGAGTACCGTCGAGGAAGGGTCAAAGTGAGCTAAATCCAAATTACTCTAAGAACAATGTGACCTATCTCCAAAGCTGCTTAAAAGCAAAGTGATCTAAATTAGTTTAAATTGAATTTAGCTAAGTTTGCTTCATAAACGTTTTGGACTTAGATCAATTTGCTTTGAGAGCCATTTGGTTTTTGCTCATTTTGACACTTTATCGACTACATGCAGAACTAAAAACAAGTAAAATTGCAAGTGTTTATGAGTTGCATTTTGTAATATTAATTGCATAACCTAGTTACCTGGGGGTGGTACATTGCATAGAGTTGCAAGGTGCGACATGAAAAACGCAAAATTAATCGGTCATGATAACTTTGCCACAAAATGCTTCTGAGCCAGGCCAGGCTAAGATATAAGTAAGGTAAACTGTGTTTGATCGATACTGACAATACGAATTTGTAGGAACAAGCATCTAAGTAATTGCCTCGGTGATACTAAAACGAGTTCACACTCCCATAAATTCATACCTACATATTCGTACCAGAAAAATTGAGCAGGCTTTCCAATCGGCAAATAAAATTGAGACATAAATAATTATTATTATTCGTTCTAGGCTTTGAAAAAATTGCCAATACCCAAAGAAACAAGGTACCTTGTCATAGAAAACGGAAGGCCGTTTACATGTGTTGCAAAAAAATATAATGCCACACACTGTAAGTCTGTAAGTCGTTGTTGCAAAATATTACATTTTATGTACATATTTTGTTCAGTGGTGCTACTTTGTTGTGCATGACCAAGAGTAAAACGATTCTGCTCTACATCCAAGAAAAACAAAGTCTACAAGAAAACGAATAAGAGTTTCCTTTATAAAGTCTAAAAGTGGTCTAAGAGTACGTGCCGGAGTAGGAGTAGGAACAGGAACATCGGAATAGCAAGTAGAAACCTAAGATCAAATCCAATAATATTTCCAATTTCCAATTTGCTCAAATTCACCATCTACCACCACCATCACTTCACAAGCAGACAGCGGCAGCAGCTGGCTGAGTCTTGAGTGCTGTGTTGATGTGGATGTAACTTTGTTGAGTTGAGGTAAAAAGAAAAACATAACTCCAAGACAAGACGCTAAAGTATTATTAATATTATCTATCTCTGTATTTATAATACCTGCATGGAATCGATTTGGAAGTCATTTGCCATCCCAGTCGTATAAATTAATCTAGGTTTATGGCCTGAGCGATTGCACTTCAGGACTAATAGTGAAGCACGTAACTGACGTAACTCGTTTTATTTACTTTCTTATGTTTTGAGTTGTTTATTGGCTGCCATGAACTGTTGTTGCCTTTTAATAATCATCAAAGGGGTTGATTTATTAGATTATACACCCGGTGATCCATAAAAAGCACAGGAAAAGGAAATGTCGAAAAAGAAAGGAGGTAAGGGAAGTGGGGGGCAAGAAAACGAAAAAATTGATGAACAAGAACAAGAACTAGCTCTTATAGCCAACTCCACGGATCCGCACATTATTGAAATTCAGAAAAAAATTACTAGTGTCTTTGAGCTGTTTGATCAAAGCAATAAGAAAATGGTTGATGTTCGTGAGGTTGGGTCCATCATTCGTGCTCTGGGTAATGCATTTATTTTTCATTTATATTGGTGTATAACAAACTTTTTGTTCCCTTTCACCTTTGCTTCCCAACATATTTTCCAGCTGTATTGTTAACTCTCGTGGCTTGCTGTGGCTCTGAATGAAATTGCTCTGTACCATGTGTTAGTAATTTTATTATGTGTGCTGTGTACTATATTTTATTTTGGTAAATATAGCGTGTAATCCTTAATCCCATTTTACTTCGTTTGTCTTCTCTGCCTTACAAATGCACAGGATGGCTTCGACTGATCGTGAGACACAATTCAGACAAGTTGATTTAACAAATTCTCATCTCATGCTTTTCCCTTTTGCTGATTTCATCTTCTGGATGATAAAATTGCAGATCAAATAAACATGAATAGAACAAATACTTCTTTTTCTTTTTCTTTGTATGTTCACGTAGCTTATCCTTATTCCCAATTGTTGTCTAAATTCAAAAACTTAAAATTCAATTGATACGGCTAACTTCAGTTTTCAAAATTCGCAATATTTGCGTGGAGTGAATTGAATTGTCTTTCCAAGTTTTCATGGCCTAGTCATACTTTAACTTTAAATCCCCAACTCGTCTATAGCTTACGATGACTAAAAGGTTAAATCCCAAGAACTACAGAAAGGAACCTTAATATGATTTATTAGTCAAACTAAATTACCTGTCGCCTTTGTTTTCAAATTTCATTTTTAGTTCTACTGTGTCAAGCAGTCAAACCATGACTGATCGTGAGTGGATTTATGTAAGGCATCTGCGAGCTCAAGTTCAGCCGGAACTGTTCAGGAGAGAGAATGATCTATAGGTTAAACAAATGAAGGGAAAACTGTCAGCAACAAGCAAAACATAGTCGAATCATGTACATTCTTACAACTATGATAAATTTTTGTTCACACGCAGTATCAAATACCGAAATGGTACTAGATAGAAATCTGAAATTTTGTTTGCTATTATACTACTCCTACTCCTAGGTTCTATTGCTGATTAAATTACTACCTAGCACTCGGTCCCATTTATCCTTGCCACCTACGTCATGTCTGTGGTTACGATGACAGATTGGGTTTATAATTGTTGAGTCAAGACTCTTCTACGTAGGCGTCTATATACGTTCCTAATTAAAGGGTGTAGGTATGCTATAGGTTTGGCTAATTTTCTACAGTATTTCCCTTTCGATTAGTACTGTTACCTGTAACCGATGTTGGTTCAGAAATAGTTAAGTTCTGGCTCTGGGGTGTGATTCCGACGAAGTGTTAACCAAGTATCTTTTACCTACCGTGTTATGTATCATGGGGTGATCGTGATCCGTAAGTCAGCTGGATTGTAGGTGGTCGAGTTCCAAGTTCCCATTAGATATTTACTACGAATAATAACCACCACCTACCAATGTAGCCCTCAGTACAACTTTCAACCACATAGATAAAAACCAATTCTAATGTTTGCGATTTCCCAGATTTTTACCCGACGGAAGCGGAGGTGGGAGAAATCATCCAAAATGTAGAGGAGTCTTCGGCCAAAGCGGGAGTGAAATTAGAACGTTTCGTACCGTACGTTACGAAAATAATTTTGGATGGCAATCTGTAAGTAAGATTCGGATTCCTAGATTAAATTATGTACGGTTTACTGTCCTACTGTTGATTTAGTTTATACCTATGTAGGAATGTATCACTAGTTACTACAAGTAGTAGCTTGTTCGCATGTTGTCGTCAGTCGTCACATCGCATCATTTGAAGGGGCAAAGGTGGACATGCAATTAGGAAGCTGTGAGCTGGCCATAAACGTTACTGGGTAGTTGGGTAGCATGGTTTCCTGTGTTAAGCTGAGTAGATTTAAGATTTGTAAGTCAAATAGCGTAACTAATTTACTACAGTTTGCATAATCAAGTGCTTCCATTAGCTACGCTAAGGCAATTCATTCGGCCCTTAATGCTTCTACATCTTGACTTGACGTAATCTTGTAATGTGAACCGAACTCGAAATCCATGCTCGGAATGGCAGGTCATATTGAAGTGAGATTTGGGTCATTTAGGCTTTCTATACTAGATATGTAAGGTGGTATGTGCTACGTGTGCACCTACACAAATCTTCAAAATCAAAGCTAAAATCTAATCTTGCATCTCATAAGATTAAAAGTTTTAATCGATTTAAAATTCCCAAACGTTTCCTTTGCACTCAAGTCTGATTTGATTACCAAAGATGGAAATAATGGTTGAATTTAAATTCAAATGGATATTGTTTAGGGATTGATGTAACGATGCAAGTTTGAGCTGAAATCATGAAATCAGTGTTTTGTTACGGTTTAAGATTAGGTACTTCTACTTCTACTATCTTGGTCGTTGTTGGTATTAGCAGTTCCTCCCAACGTCCCAACGTACAAGACAAGAGAGAAGCAGACAATACTTTTGAAATTGCCTGATCCCGAGCACGAGCTCCATTGATTTTATCCTAGGGAATCAATGTATTTTCTGTTTGACTAGACACTCTAGGCTACCGTCTAAGTACAGTACAGATAGTTAGTTTCTAAAGTGAATGCATCAGCGTAAAATTTCATGGTCTTTTCAATAAAAGTTTACGTTGAATTTCCTCTTCCTATTGATTACTTTTCAATGCATTTACTGACGTGACGCTGCACTACACTACCTACTTACACTGGGTTGAAACCTCCACTAAATTCCACTTATCAACAATTATTCTGTTGAACACAGGAAATCATTAAATGGCTATCTCATGAAATTGAAATTCCCTTATAGAAATTCCAACGTCTTCCTTCCCTGCACTGACTGTGTATCCAGTTGAGGAAATGCACTACAGTTACAGTAGCCGTTTTGAAAATGAAATGAAATTGGTCTGTGGACTACATTCTCATTCTACATACGTAATCCCACATGTCAGTAAAAACTCGAATGATTTCTTTCACTAGATACAAGCCTATCCCCTGTGATCGCGTTCGGAAAGCATTTAAAGTACTGGACAAAGATCGTAAAGGAATTTTAGATCCCGCCAAGATTCGAGGTTGGTGTCTGATTACTGGGTACTTATCCAAAATCCAGCTTTCATACTAAAAGTCCAATGGGCCATACAAGAATGTTTTTGAACCAAATGAAATAAAACCTGAAAGCATTATTTAGTTCAATTTCAATCAACACTTGCATGTGTACGTATGTATGTTGGACAGGAGTTGAGGGAATCATCCGACGGTGTTGTTGATCGTTAACTTTTATTTTATCTTCTCCTCCAGACCTTTTCATGAGGGAAGGAGAACCTTTCTCCCAGGAAGAAGTGGATGAGATGATGAACTTTTTCGTGAACAAACAAACCGGGAAAATCCATTGGCAGGACTTGTTACCAAAACTGTGCAAGTATGATGTTGTTGAGGTCGGGGAGAAATAGCTTGCTCGGAATAGTCGACAATTGCGGGAATAAAACGATACTACCTGCCTAACAACTGAGAGAGAGAATTAAAGACGATGCGAATAAACGTAAACAATTTATAACTACTTGATATAGGTGCAACCATTCAACTAGTAATTGGATGATTCAAGCCCATTTTCACAATATAATAGAATAGTGAATTGAAAATAATAAAGGTCATCAGATAACTTGATGTAACAAAGATAAATGTAATGAGTTTTAATCGTTATCTTTATTAAGCATTGAAACGTTTCACACTGAGAGTTACATATTTAATGTAGGTAGGTACATCGATACAGACAGTCACTACGGGCGAGTTTACTGTTGAAGTGCGCATTAATTGCTTACGTGTCTTACGTAGGTAGTTACCGTATTCCTTCGAATAGGGCCTGGGAGTTGGGAGGGTGGTTCTATTCCAAAAATCGACTCGCAGACCGTCGTTATACAGTATAACTTACATGTACTACAGGCCCGGGATATAATTGAGACGAGATTTTATTCAAAGTTTGGACTCATCTTTGACCCCTGTTATAATAAAGGCTCTGGAATTATTTGAAGAAGTGCGGTACTTGTCAAGTTGTGAAATACATTGGATTTTCAAAAATTTCTGTGCCATAGATGATTATATTTATAGTTACATATATATAGATATATCTATGTAAGCACCAACACCAACAGCACCAATTAAATTCCACTAACAGTTAGACAACACGAGCTTGCGACTATGAAATCAACGTATTGCAGACTATATAATATCTTCTACATATCTATTGTGTACATAGTGTAGTGTAGATCCGTGTAGCAGGTACAGAACTTCATCCTTGTAGACGACGAATTCAAAATGCAATAAGAATTACATAGATAGGTACCTACACTTCATATAATTATATTTTTATTACATACTACTAGATAATTATAGACAACTATGTACCTATTAATACCTACAATGTAGTTTCCAGATCAAAATAATTACACTTGACTGATCATGAAAGATCCCAGTGTTGTTGGGTATACTGACAGACAAAGTGGAAATGGAAAAATAATGGCAGCTCAAACACAGACATAAAGAATATCATTTAATTGTTTGCTTTGACACTGGAACTCTTCAGTACGAACTATCGACTTGTCTATTCTAAAAAAGCTCCTCAAATATCTACTAATAGTTACCACACAAAAGAAACCTGTACCTCTTCTGGGTACAAGTGAATTCTCCAGAAGTTCAAATATCACTCAAGAATCCATTATAAAATTGCACAATATACCGAACGTATATACACAATAGAAATGTACCTATGTAGGTCTTGGTAGACACGTGGAAGGAAACCCACAATAGATTACTTCCATTTCCAGTTCCACTATTTGCGGGTTGTATACATCCACCAATGTAACGCAGTCCCAAGACAT
>JAAXYX010001861.1:0-20211 GCA_036851915.1 Ptenothrix huangshanensis | reverse complement strand
GACGTTGGGTGCAGAGAGTGGGGTAGTATCTGCATTGCAGAATATAATCACTCTTCTATTAGATTGTCAATAATGATTGCACTGCTAATTGACAGACGCGATAGGAGGAGGAAATTAAGACGAGCGGAGTGGGACACGAGTGTGGGTGGGAGACGGGACGGTGGGACACGAGCGGGGAGAAGTAGGAGCAGCGGATGATGCGTTGTTGTCCATGAGATTTGATGAGACTGATTTGTTTGTTAAAATCAAAAGGCTTTGGACGTGAAAGGAAGTGAAGTTGTTGGATTGGGATGCATGGGAGGGAGATGTGAATGTGTAATGGAGGTAAAATAAGAGATTCCGAGGAGGTTGTGTCCGTAAGTCTGTGTGCTTCTTTTCCCAAATCCTCGACTTGAACTTACTTCGGGAAACGTACGTATGTAAGTGTGTGTGAGTCTTGTGAGTGTTTTTTTCTCTGTCGCTTTTCGCTAGCTGTTTGCAATGTGTGATGTGAACTGATCATTAATAACTGTCGCAAAGTGCGACTCCCCATTCCTTCCTTCCCTTCGTCCACGTTTGGCGTTTGTTCCGTTTGATATAAGTTGAGCTGAGTTGAGTTGAGTGTACAAGTAGCTATAATGTTTCTCTAATCTACAATAGGCTTTTCTTCAAGTCTATCACTCTCCGATCCCGAGTCAGCCCAGCCTGCTTTTCCTTCCCATTTGTTATTACTCTACTTCACGACTCTGCTTCTTCAATTCATTCGCCAATCTTCAATCTTGTTCTCCATTCATTCACCTTTTCACGTCCAAAATTTACGCCCTGTGCCAAAAAAACTCATTATTCATTCCAAAGTAAATTGCTTCAGTTTATTCACGCTGATCCAATGAAATTTTGAATTGCTTTTCCATTTCCATTTTCAAATATTTGATTTTTCTCATTTTCCTCTCGTTCTTCCAAGCCATTGCAACGTTTCACCTTCCGTCTCTCTCTTCTTGATTAAAAACCTCAATTGTTTCATAACTGCAGCTTTTACTCAATTCCAAATTTCTAGTATTGAATTGTTAGGTGCTGTAATGCCTCTAGAGATTCACTTGCATAGAAAAACATGTCAAATGTTAGAATATTGCTGTTTCATGTGCCTAGATAATTTGCTAATGATCAGCTGGGTTAGTCGCTATCTTCTTCTCCCACAAAGAACGGAAGACACCTTGAAACTGATGAAGGCTGGCGTGTGAGACAGCGTGAAGACTGCAAGTGCAAATATTAGCCGTAAACCCGATCGTCCTCAGATTTTCGCTCTCAAAATATATTGCAACTATTCTCACAGATTTGTTATTAGCGAATCTCAAACATTCGCAAATATTTTATTGTAAGAGCATTAAGAGTAGGTCGATAGTAAAAGTTGTTGAGGATTGGAGGATCAGAGGGAGATGTTGTTTGATAGCTGTTCAAGAAGCATTCTTCGTCTCCATGCCGATCATTAGGGCTAAGACAAATTGGATGGAAATCATCATTAACCGACCAACCAACCAATCCATTCCATATTCTATCATCTATGCATCCTTCGCCTGCTCATTGCTGGACTAATGTGCCTGCATGCTGTACATGGTAAGTGAAACGTTCGGACGATGACGATGACGCTGACGATATAATGTGAACGAGGCCAAGATACTCATTTTCATTCTGACTCCTTTATCACGAGGTTCTTCGGAAAACAACCCACAAAATTCCAGTTGGAGTCGGAAGACGAGCAGTAGGCATGTAGGGCTCGAGAGTACAGTACAAGTCTATAGCCAGGAGAAATAACAAGTAAGTGAAGGCAGACGAAAAAGAAAATGGGAAAAAATTGCGAGGAAGAAAATGGTACCTTTTTTACTTTGTAGTAGCTCTTGATGCGTTTTTTATGATGGGTCTGATACGTTGTACAAAAGACTAGAGTTGTCGGGCGAAAAAAGCAGCAAAGTGCTGGATATTTATCTACCGTGTTGCCTTTGCCTTTTGTAAGGCCAGGCCAGCCAGTCATAGGACGGGACAGCATTGCATCAGCCACCACCGAGGTAAGTATACACGGATGCCAGCTGAGTATATACATATAAGGCTCAGCTAACCTGTCTATACGGAGCATTTGTTTGTGTGCATGTGTGTATGTACTAGCGATTCGCTTAAGTAAACTTTCTTCATATTTATCTGTGTATTTGGTTAGGGCTTGACGAAGACAAGTAAGCGAGCGAGAGAAACCTCATCCCATCCACCAGCTCCCTTCCCTCTTATCTATATACACTCGCAGGCACTTTCCTTGGACTTGCTTTTAAAAATCTTTCCAAGGCTAGCAACTAACAGGAATGGGATGAGTGAGAGAGTAAGGCCAAGACTTGGAAAGTACTGCTGGCTCACTTATGTACGTACAGCACATGCATGTATGAAATGTTGAGGTTTCCTTCCTTTCAGGCAAAACGATTTGGTTTCAGACTGACGAAATATGACCGGAGATGAAAGAAAAGACCAGGAAAACCGAAAAAGGAAGAAGCTCGTGGAATCGGAAAAGAAATTGCCTTGCCAAGCTTCACCGATACTCATGTGGTGAAAGTTAACTGGAAAAAATTGAGAACCTACAAAAACATTCTTGGAATGTATGTACTTTGACTCGACATCATGGTGGTCGCACACATCTCTCATAATACCTAAGTATCTCGGTTTCCCTCCAACTCTCTCCTTTCTCAGCCCACGCCAAACAACACGCTTAAAGAGAATAGATAAATCTGGAAACATAACACCGCACCTCAGCACCACATCCCCACAAACACAAACAACCACTAAGTCAATTACATCCACTCCAACTTGTACTACAACCTCCAATCACTCTCCAAACACTCATAGCATTATCATCTTCAATCAAATCCCATTTCATCCTTTTCCTCGTTCGCTTGTCGTCTAACTGCCCGTTCTCAATGAATCTGCAAAATCAACTTACTCTCCAAGTTTCCTATTTGCATTTGCATTGCTGAGCAGAAGAGATCATGGAGGAGCTGAAGAACAGCCTGTTGCGAAATGACTAGGAAATACGCTCATGTATTACTTACCTGTGATGTGCGGTGTATGTATGTGGACCATGACGGGGAATTTTGGGAAGACTCACACAGTCTCATTTCATGAGAATCCGCTCCGAGTGCAATAAAACAAAGCAAGTGAAAGGGACGGAGAAACGCTAGCCAGCATCTATCTGCATTACGAGAAGTTAAAAGATTTTGAGGCTCGCAGGTCTCCCCAGAGCAATCTTTCAACTCAGCCGACTCAATCTCTAATACACTGAAATAAAACATTAAAATTCAATCTCCGATTTTGACGAGAACAAACTACTTGAAATTAATACACGAATGACTTGTAATGTCATGGATCCAACGGTATGGGATACTCCATCTAGAATCTACGCATTCATCCTCCGTACGAATCATCCTTTCTCATTTACACTCAATTATAAAGCATGTTCTGACTACATCATATTTTACACGCATTCCTCGCCCAATGTCCAGACACCTTCCCCGACTTCTTGCATTCTTCTTATTTCTATTGACTCGATGCAACAAATATATGATTTACAATCGCTCATTTCGCCTACAAGTATAGTGCAGGGGTTAAAAATTCACCAACCACACAGAAGCTGTGAGTGAGTGGGTAAATAAAAGCGTTGCCTAGCACTGAGGGTTCCGGATTGTGATGGTATGGTGTTGTGTGGAATGCCTATTGGATGCGAGTCGGAGTGGAGACTAAAATACGGACAACGATTGAATGAATTTCATTTCGAGTGTGTATCCTTTGTGTGTTATGTGCTTTGGATTGCATTAGGCTTTGGAGTTTGAAGTGGCTGTTTGGTGGTGGAGATGCTGGTGGCTGTAGCGGCTGTGTAGTGACTGCGTTGGCTGTGTGGCGTGGTGGTGAAAAGACGAAGGCAGAAGAAAACGGATCGTGTTGACTTTGATGGAGAGACAGCATTAATACACGTTAGCCCAGGCGAATGCAGTTCCCATGCTTTTGTTAAATGAGCCCTGCACATATCATCGTGTGAATAATGACTTGACTGTCTATCTCATATGTCAAATCCATCGGCAGCCTACCACTCCGACTCCGTCCTCATCCTATTACTTTGCCTATCTTCTCCTCGTCTTTCCATAGTCACTCCAAGTCGGGCGTCCTTTCCAAGCACCGCGTCCATACACATATCCCATGAATACTCCTTCTACGTCCACCACGACAATCACAATGAACGCGACGTTTCAACGACAGTGACAACAGCCCCGAATACCAATGTCGAGGCAACCATTTTGCACTCCAAATACATTTATCCTCCTACATTTTGGTCGAATGTGCGTGAAACTTAAATTTACATTAGCCATCGCCTTAGCATCCTTCTCTTTCTCTTCCCATCAATTTATAGTCTGTGACAACATGACGAAAAACAATAATACTTGCTCTCCACCCCGACTCCCTGCTCCACCGTGTGCTCTGCCGTCTTCCGTCTCATGTCTACCGCTCCAATTCAACCCTTCCTTCCCCGCCTTCCTTCTCAATCTCATCCCTCCTTCACCACTCCAACAACAGCTACACGCATTCACAGATTTCCATTCCCGTTTCTTTCGTCTGAATAAATTCTCCATTTTTTCAATCCCGCTAACCAAAACACCCCGTAAGTTTCCCTTCCCATCTTCAAATTACATTGCCACATTCTCAGTACAACGAAGAGGCCGTTGTGTCCTCTTCAAATGTCTTTCCAATGACATTTTTGAACCAACATAAAATAATTAGAGATGCGAGTGAAAAATGAAAATGTCCTACTCCAATTCAAATATCCAAGCTTTCGTAGGATTCGTGCAATTCCGTTGAAATTGAAAATATTCTGTCTTGTGTGTGCTCCATATGTATTGTATTGTACGGTAGTTGTGTTCATGAATATGTGAATGCTACTGAATTCGAATGCACATGCCGAAGCAGATTGCAACCATGTCGAGCTAATATGCCACCCGCACACACCAAATTTGTAAAGTTTGTTTTCCCGTACTAATATGACCATATAAGTATTCCTTAGCTCGTAATTAGATGGAACGAGATTTCCGGGTTGGTTGATTTTCCAACGGATGCAACCAACTGGAAAACTTGCTGACAATTATTGAACGCGGGATCAGCATTCGACGATTCAACACTACAGCTGTCTTCCCAATTCTTCCTTTCGTCACATTCACCCGCTACAAATTCCAAATATATAATCACAGTACAAAACTCTGTTATTCGTACAGGATAAGGACCATATTAGTTTTGACAGGAAAAACATTACTGGGCATTCTGGAAACAAACTGCAGACACAAAATTAGTACCTGTTACCCCAGGAATTTCCATAGATTTTCTAATTTCGAAATAGTATTAAAAATGCGCAAGTTTAAGCTAGAGCGAAGAGCTTGAATCTTTTTTTTTAGTGATAAAGATGGAATCGACATAAGAAAGTACCAAATGAAGTTTCAACGGATTGTAAAAGATGAAGGTGAGGATTGGGTGGAATCGTGGAAGTGATGGACATGTGTGGATCGTAGCCAGAATGTAGTCCCGTGGATATACTGGGTATGCCTTGTGGCCATAGGATGCTGGCGTAATGAAATTATAATTAAGATAGCACTGGGACGGCACATTTTACATTGTGCATTGTGTGTCACATGAAGAAGCGGGGGCCGTCATTACATGTAATGAGATCTCTGGCTGTGAACACATTAGTCATTCCTCCGTGTACAGTCCAACTTGCAACAACAATGTGACGGCTTTCCCCTCTTTCTTATTATTATCTGTACTCACTCCGCTGCTACGTCCACCTTTCATACCTAGCACCACTGCACCATCAACATCTACATCGGCATCAGCATCTTCTCTGCATGGCTATCTTCATCTTCAACATAGCCATGCACCACATCTCCTCAGCCTACTAATGCAATGATAACATGTACGACTACCAATGAGGATTTCAGATGCGAGAAAGTAGAATAAGAATGGAGGAGCCTTGTCACGCACATACCTACTTGTAAGTAACAGTAAGAGCACGTGATGCAGGAAAGAGAACAGATACCAGAGATAATAATAATCCAGCTAGAAAATATCAACCAACAGCGTCATAATAACAATAATAATGCCACTCATACCCGCATCCACCAAAAAACTAACAAATCCATTCGACTCTTCAAATAAAAAATTACTTCGTTGTTTATCTCAAAGTTGAAGTCAGCAGTCATGTCATTTCTTACATTGGCAAGAAATATATTTTTAACTGTTGAACTAACATCCAACTTTAAATTATGTTTATTATTACGTTCGAAAAAAGAATTCTAGGAATTGGAAAAATTTTAACGCCCAACTTAAATAAATCCGTTACCATACGCTGGAGGTGAACAAATCAAAATGTTCCACTTGCGAGTCTGCAGCACTTTTTCCGATAGCCAAGTTTCCATGTCTTTCCAATATTTCTATTGTAGTTAGAAATAAAACCCTATTGTAATAGTAAAGCACGATGTTTGCTCAGTACAATTAATAGTAAAATAAAAGTACGTATTGGCCTTGTTATTTTGCATGCTCTGACAAATCTTTGCCATCTCAAAATGCAACGTGTACCAGTCCGTAACTTCTATAAATAGGATTCCTTCCAAAATTGATCACTTGTAATTTTTACAATTTGATTTCAAGCATGGCTTGGGCCCATTAGGAGGTGCATACGAACAGTAGTTACTTATGCTAGTCCAAGTCTATTACTCATACTAAGCTTCTCATGGCAAAGTTGGAACAATCAACTCATAACTTGACTCTGTTATTAAATCCAAGAACAAAGAATTATTTTCAGCAGGAATTGCTGCAGAGGCGCATTTGATTTGGTAATGACTTTTAAGTTAATTACCAGCATTTTCAACTTACTACGACCACATAAATAATGGAATGCCTGAGTGAGATCCAGGAAGTAAAGTGGATTTTTTTCATGTTTTTGTTTTTTAAAAATTTGCTCACCGTAATATTCTGGTGTGCACGGAGTTAGGAGCGTCACCAATTCACCACCATGAAGCTATGATAGATGATTTTCTTTACGCCAGATTTTAATTGGCACGGTGGTATGCTTCTTTAGCTGAGACGGAACATTCTAAATCCGTGACAAACATGGAATTTTGCATAGAACAAGAAAGCAAGGCTCAAGTGGAAAGAAACATGAAAATAGATGTACTTTGCAGTCCTGAGATGAGAACGTGTTTGACGCTGCAAACCACGTTCCTTCCTCCGTAGAGTGTCTGTGTGGACGCACCCAGATGTATTGAGGTAACCGCATAATGATTGCAGCCAAATATTTTGATTCTGCGAGCGGGTTTGTTCCAGTCAATCATAGACAACGGGTCGAGACAGATGCAAGCCAAGGAAAAATTGAAGACGTAGTCAAATGACGAGAGTGGCAGTGTGAGAGGAAGCGAAGAGGAATTGTGGACGGTGACTAGACGACTGTTGTTGACTGGTCTTGTTCTTGGTGAAATAAGTTGCAGTTGCGTTCCATGAAAATAAGGTATGAATGCCGCTCGTGTTATGTGGCTATGATACACAAGAGTGGATATGAGTGAGTAAAATAAAATACCTATGCTTCCCTCCAAGTCGGAACGAGATTTTTTGAATGTTCTTTCCGACACCCATGAAGATTTATTTATTCACTTACAGAAAAGCATCCATTGCCGGGCACCAATCCAAACTTTCCTAATTACCTACTTCACAAATCTTCCTTAACTTGAACGTTTTCAGTTTCTATTTTTTTATCCTCATCTTCTTTTTTGACTTTGTACTATTTTCACGGCGATAGCCCTAAATGCCAGTGTTCATTTCAGACAACACGCACATAAATTATCTTTTGGATGAGGCAAGGTTATTCCATGTCTGTACTGCCACATGGATTGGAAACCCAGCACCGAGAGGAACAAATATCCTACAAGACTACCGTTACAAGTCTCTACAACTGCCATCTTAGTTATTGATAATTAAATTCGTCCCATTTTTCATCTCCGTGCCTTTTTCCTTTCCGTATTTCTCGCTGGTGCCTTCGTCGTTCATTTCCTAATTGCAATTATCAAAGCCTACCTCCAGTTTAACATTACACGCTGCAGCCATAACTATTCATCGGGAAAAGGAGCTGTAACAGCTGTAAATCAACTATCACAATCCCATCTTAGCTGATTTGTGGCGTAATAATACCAAGCATTCGCTTCTATTGGCGATATTGGATTTAAACAGCAGTTTCAGACTCACGACCCGCAGAGCTCTGGAGTGAGTGAGGCACAACTGGAGCTGGAATCGAAAATGTGCGGTCCATGTGAATAGGAGGATCATGGAACCCGGCTGGAACGAGCGATAGAAGTGACGCGGGATGCGGACAGATGGCTCTGAGGGTATGATGGCAAGTCATTAATCACTCCAGCAGGGAATTACTGAAATACGCTCCTCTTTACTTTTCCACCGTAGATCTTCTATTTGTCCATGTAGAGGACTCAAGTGAGGCAATTTCTTCTCAACAACAAGCTCTACATTTATCGCTCCCATCCTTCAAATACTTTTATTAACATCCATCTACATACACTCCCTCCACTTCAATCCGACACATCCTCTCTAATGTTATTCTCAATATAATTCCATACATGTCATTTTATCATTTTCATTCCTATCAACGATTATAAATTAGAACGCATTGTTATAACCACCTATGCTGGATCGTAGCTTTAAAGTAGTGTTACAAATTAACCAGTGCCTTTGCTTTAAAAGCATTACTATGGCAATATCAAGTTAAAATTTTCAAAAAACCTGTTTTTATAAAGAACCAAATTTTTAGAGCTAATCTTGAGGGAATATCTTTTGTGGGCTTCTGAACGATTTCATAATCATGAACCCGTTCGTGTACGCATTTGTACCACATCCCGCATTGAAAGACAATAGAAATCGAACTGCTGGGAGCATTTATGATCCGATTGCTATTTTATGGCGAATGACAAATCAAAATCTCTCGTCGATTGCAGAAATATGACTCTGATAAGATTTCAAGAACTGCCAAGAACTCTGGCTTTAAACATAAGACCGGAGTTCAATCAGCGTGTTTTCAGCTGCTATTTCAGACATGCCCGAGAAAATAAGAAAAGGAACAGGAATGAGATTGTTCTGAGCTGAATTAAGGAGCATGAGAATAAAAAGTTTTTGATTCGGACTTGAAGAGGGAAGCCAAGGAAAACAAGTTGGAAGCCGACAGGTGAAGTGATAGATATAGATATATTGGTAGCACACGTAACTTTTGTGTTTTGTTGTGTTTGCGGTGAAGTAATTCACGATTTTGACAAATGATCTTTGCACAAGTGCAAGCCAAGCCAAAGGAAAGGACAGAAGAGGAATGGAAAACTATGAAAGTTAAATTCAGTGTAAAGTAAATCGCAGTAAAAAGTAAAAAGTACAGAGAATTTTATTTAGCAAAAGGAAACCTAGATTTTGCTTACACGCTCAAAGTTGCTTTAGATACTGCTCGAGTTAAAGTTAATAGAATTTCTCCCATTCTCTACGTCGCATTCTTAAGTGTGAGTTGGCTTCGTCCTCGCCGCAGTACACACACTTAGACGCGTACAAACAAAAACAAGCGATATTTATACGGGCCGCACATATTTATACTCTGAGTATTTATGTAGAGTGGAGTGGATTTTGAGCGAGCGGATTCTCTTGTAGACATGTAGGTAGGCTGATGTGGTGTGGCTACAGACATTGCATAGACGCTTGGCTGTAAACTGTAGAATGGAGAGCTGTGAGTGTGAGCATGAAGCAGGGGAAATGCTGCCGTTCTTTCCGGGGAAGACTTGGTGAAAAATGGATTGTCCGTCACAGGGAGGCATTGCTAATGGTGAAACCGTGTCCGGGTGACATTTGATTGTAAATCACAATACTCGGGGATTGATTTCTATGCAACTTTTCTTGCATTACCTTCCTTTACTTTCACTCACGTTGACTCTCACTTCACATTTCGCATGTAAATAGCAATAGCGAGCACATACGCATATCCTCTCACATTTACATACAGCCTCTGCCCTTCACTCTCCACTTCCACCAGCACCAACCACTCGCACTTACTTTATAATCACGACTTGTACGACTTTACCATTTACTCCCCGATCCAGATAAATATGTACACGAGACCTTAATTCCTTCCCGAGATTGCTTGAGTCACGCAATTATTTCCACTGTCTTTTTATGCCTTGCAAATATTTCTCATGCATGCAACCGCCTCACGCGGGATCAACTGCTGGTTCCACATCAAGTACCTACGCAGATTTCAGTGGATTGCGTAAGTAAGCACACTGGACACAGCATTAGACGAAAACATTAAGAGTCTAGACTTCACTTACCTTCACCCGCAACCCAACACCCATTACTCACTAATTGTCAGTGTCAGTGCAAATTTTACTTTGCAAAAAAAAACGCTCTTCTATACGACCCATTAATCTTTAGGAGCGGAGCAATCGCAAATTTTATTGCAAGTAAAATTAATTGTGAAAGCAAATGTATGCATGCTGTGGAAGCTATCAGTGCGACATGTACACGTGCTTCGCTACTCATCTCTGCACTTGTGACATACGACTTAGTAGCTGGTACAGCGAGCGTACAGGCAGACGTGGATGTACGTACCGCACTAAGACACAGTGAAATATATGGTGTTTCAATAGAACGACGACATTACACTGATTGAGCCCACCACAGTGTGCTCTGCATCATCGTCATCATCATCATTGCGGTCGTTCTCATCTTCAAAGGTGTCAAATGATTTAATGACTGTCAAATTGCAACAAATTTATGTCTCTCTCCCTCGCTCGCCATTACAAGCACACACTCAAGTGTGGCAAGAGGCGAAGCATTCCTCCTCCTTCCTTCCTTTGCAGCTCCTGCCTTGTTTCCCTGCCATTCATTAAGTTCCGTCGAAATGGTTGAAAAAATGGTACGCAAAAATAAAGTCACCTGTCTGTCTGCAATGACAACTCACGGTGGAGTCAAGATCCAGATTGTAGATCAAAGAGGAATTTAAATGGACAAAAAATTTGCAAGCCGCTCTGTCTGTAACAGAAACCATGAGTTTGTCAAGCCTTAGCATGTGAGATCCCTGCTCAGCTGTTTCTCCTTCCCAATACCAACACCAACCGCCACGGTTTACAATTTACAGTCTGGATCTTTCCCCGCGTCACACCGACGAGAAGCAAAACACCCGAAACACTCTGAATCTTAATTTTTGGCAATCAAATCTATTAGTGTGTCTTAAATGTTCACGCTGCAAAAGTTGACGCTTTGCTCCACAGTCCAAGTCTCAAAGGTTTATTTCGTTTCATTTCTTCCACAGTCTCACTGTCTCCTGCGCTCTCCAACCCACAACTCTCTCTCTCAATTAAGTCCATTTAATTTGCTTTGAATTATATACAGAGAATATCTGCATTTGATTCATGTCATATATTCGGTTTCAGTTTGCAAAATAAAAGATTGGAGAGATTGTGCACGGCGTTGTGGTTGCACACACGCTGTTTGTCTCGTCGGGTTACATGTTTAGATTGCATGTGTGGTGCGCCTGGATACACGTACACATTTGTTTCGTATAGTGCATGGAGTGATGCAGTGGTGTAGGTATGACTGCTGTTTGACTGCAAAGTTTGGAAAATAATTTATATGAAAGGGAATGAAGAGCCTTGGTGCTTGTACATTAGTTTCTGGTTTTCTTTCTCTCTCTCGTGCTTGCTCTTCAGTCAAATTTAGCCTCGGCGTGAAAATTTATGTGACATTTCCAAATGCTCTGTTTTCCCTTTATCACGCTTCGCTTATGGATTACTGAGATTCTTTTCCAGTTGACTCTTTGTGCCTCCTCATGTTTTTATTGGCTTACCTTTGACTTCGTACATCTTTCCTTTCCCGTTCCCGTCTGTCCGATCTTCTTCCACCTTCAAGATTTACGCACCCGCAAACAGCTATGTACAGCCGAAATGCTCCTTCGTGCTCACCACCATCATTCGCATTCGCAGGGATAGACCTCCTATCAACAACGCACTACACAACACAAGCTTCTCTGTATTGACGATCGTAAGGATTATTGGACCAAAGTCTTTAAACTCCCAGTTTTTCTGTGCCTCGGTCTGCTTGACTTGACTAGATGGAAATCAATGCTGTGACTTGTGCTTCTATGCTCAGCCACAGCACAGACTTTCTTTAATTCTTCTTCCTCATTCTCAAAGCCTCAACCCTTGACTCTGATATTCCCATCTCTCATGCTCACTTCATACGATGCATCTATCTGATTTATTTCCACCGACACCACGACCTGCACATACACTTGCATGTAGGTATTATCCGCCGTGTCCTCTCCACATCCTCTTCCCTCCTTTCCCTGGTCTTGCACAGGCGGGTTTACATTTCAACAGAATACCGATACCAATACAAAGCCATGCTTACAATTATCGTCTTATGAACCGTATTTGCTTTTTGTGGTTCAAAAATGCCACCAGTCACTCCTGCACTTTTTTCACTTCCACAACTAACTCTGTTGTCTCATTTTCACTTCTTATGCACAAACAAGCATTTGTTCTACTCGTCATTTATAAACCCTTTCAAAAATACGATGTTACCTAATACTATTTTTAATGACAAAAGCTGTGACAATTTTGACAAACGGCAATAATGTTGCTCTTTCTAATTTTCCTTATGCTTAAAGAGTGTCAATAATTGCATTGACACTTGTTGTTGAGGAAGGATCTCATGAAGATGGATCTCTGATGCCATACTTGAGTGTTAAATGACAAGTAATTCTATTTTGAAATTACAGTCCTTAGAAATCTTAATTCAACTGGAAGTTCGAAATAGTACCCGGGGCACAATCAGATGCTTTACCGTAACTATATTAATTGTGAGTGCATTTAAACCAAATCATTTTTAACATTTGTGTCCACATTAAGAAATGTTTAAAATCTTGTGTTTTGTTTTATTGCCTCGAGAAAAATGTGAAGGAAATAAAAATAGAAAAAGCATTGAACTTTTAGTTTTTATTTAAGTTGCACAATTGAGAAAAGTGATGTGCAGTTGGTAGGACATGAATGCAATTATATAGAAGCCGCGTAAAATTATGCGGACACTTGAAAAGAATGATTTTGGGCTTGAGAGAATGGAGTGGAAAGCGGTAGGAGTGATTGCATTGATGTTCGGATTGGAGTTAATAGAAACAAAGACGGAGCGAGGGAAGGAAAGAAAAGTCTGCTGCAAGTTTGGTTGTGATTGTGAGGACACTTTTAGTTTCAATTTAATTCGTTATCTATCAAGGTTGGATAATTAAAATGGGACTCAGTGTACCATACGAATTTCCTGGAATTTCTTGTCAAATCTGTACGAGTTTTTCCTAGAGGATTTCCACGCTCATTCCATTTCACGAACTTACTACTTTTTTCCAAAACTTTGATTGCTGTACCCAGCGAAGCAATTGACTTTTCCTATCATCAAAAGTTTCTCACTATCAACCATCCATCCACCAGGCAAAAGCAAAGACTCCTCGTCCCTTCTCACATCTTCCCTTCAGCCTAACTTTAATTTCAAACTCAATCTTCTCACACATGCCGTAGCTTCCCATTCCTATTCCGTGATTACCATCACTGCCTTGGTATGTGTTGCACAGACGGAGGTACCTCAGCGTCAGCTTCCAGTCTTGTGTCTACTCCACGCTCCTTGTACACATTTGTATCCAAACTTTTTACAAGGGTGAGTTTGCACACTCTTTCAAACGCCATCTTATTTTAATCATTTGTGCACTTGTTAATCATCTGCTACTCATCTCATCATTTTACATACCTGCATGTGTGGAGACTAGTAACATATATGATGCAAATGAGCAAAACAAGATTGCCGGTTTCTACCGTGTACCTACCCGCTGTCTCTTTCGGGCCGATGACGATGGTGGATTCTCCTTGTGTTTTCTATTATTACACTTCACTGCCTTGGTATGTGTTGCACAGACGGAGGTACCTCAGCGTCAGCTTCCAGTCTTGTGTCTACTCCACGCTCCTTGTACACATTTGTATCCAAACTTTTTACAAGGGTGAGTGTGCACACTCTTTCAAACGCCATCTTATTTTAATCATTTGTGCACTTGTTAATTATCTGCTACTCATCTCATCATTTTACATACCTGCACGTGTGGAGACTAGTAACAGATATGATGCAAATGATTAAAACCAGATGGCCGGTTTCTACCGTGTACCTACCCGCTGTCTCTTTCGGGCCGATGACGATGGTGGATTCTCCTTGTGTTTTCTATTATTACACTTAACTCATCTTTTGTACTTGCGATTTGTTTTTGCATTCGCAGTGCATATTCATGCAATCCTTCGGTTTGGACAGTCACAGTCTGAGATGAGATTTGATTTGATGCACACAGATGTACATCTTAAGGAAAAAATGGAATCGGAATGTCTTGCAAGGCTAAACTGCAGGTTCGGTTCGTCGCACCTACTTTTTTCACCCTGTTGACTGCCAGTTCACAATTAGGTAGACGTTCAAAGACGCAAGGAGTGAGGATTAGGAAGAGGAACGAGCTCGAGATAAGAAAAGCGAAAAATGTCTGCAAATTTCACCATCACATCGTATCGTCATTAATCTAATCCCAATTATGCGTGTATCTGTGTGACTGTTCGTTGATACGGTTGCTCCGGTTGAATCCTTGCAGTCGCTGGCACAGAGTGTGCAGTTTAGGCAGTGCATTTGGTGGCGCTTCTTGAGGGACGACACTGACAGGACGCGGAGCCTCGTTTTTCTTTTTTTACTCTGAATTCTGCGAAGTGACTTGTGGGCGACTGAACAATGTGGAAACGTTAGAGTTGTATCAAGTCACATCGGCGTCAACAACACCGACAGTGGAAACCCTAAGAAGCTGTTACGTGGCTCATTCAAAAGCTCTTATAAATTATATTATCCCTCCTACATCTTCCACATGTGTTGTACTTGTACGTACACTATGTACACCGCTGCACAGCAAATGCTGGTTTGGCCTGGTATGCACTGCGCGGCGAGTATTGTCGTTCCTAACGTCTGCACTGGATACATTTGTAATGATATCGGGGCCCGAATCAAGCACATCCAAGCTACAGGCAAGTCAAGCATTATTCAGCAAGGTATCTGTGTCTTATTACAAGTCTAGCAAACCAGAGCGAGATTACGTATCCCACTGTATCTATACTGCTACGTTGCTGTATGGGACTATGGGGAGTTCGCTGTAGGTGTAGGCAACGGCGGAGAAGAAGGGAGACGTGATGCAGGCTATTCTAAGTGAATTAAATCAACAAGGACAAAGAGAACTGGCGATGGATGGGATTAATAAGAGATCTTAAGAGAGGCTTATCATCCCAAGATTGTGTGAAACCAGCTCTGAGACAATAATACTTTGCTTTTCTCTCTCCACCATTATCACTCAGCCTGTCTGTCATTTTATCTATCCATTCACATTCCCTTCCTTATCCGCATCATCCAAACCCCGATTTACTCCAAAATCCATTCATCCAACGACCAGCTACCACACACGCAAATAAAACTTTCTAATGGCTTCCAGTCATCTTTGTATTTTAAATTCCCCATTTGACTTTATATTCAGCTGTAGAGTTTCCAGTTGCTCGCTAGGTTTCTTTAGAGCTAATCGTAATAAGACTGGGTGAATTGAGGCTGAGCAATTGTAAAGCGATTTAAAAACAATATGATGTTGCAATATATTTGGTAATTGGTGCGACAGTCGTCCCTTGGTAATAATGCTGTTGGGAAATAATAAAAATGAAAAGCCGGGAGAATATACTTGTGTCAATGTTTGTTGTCGTTCGGTGTGTTGGTTGGAAATAATTTGTACGCTCGACTGTGCCGTTGCCGGTGTTGGGACGGAAGACATGAGGTGACAAGCCAGTAAGTAAGTAATAATATATTCGTATGCCACGGAGCAGAATGTGTATGCATTGCAAGTTCGGGGTAGACGTATGTACGTGAGGAGAGCAGAAGGATCTTGTGCTATAAGATTTCCTGGCAGTGGAACATCATAAATAACCATGTCTTTATGCCATGTCAAATATTTTGCCAGTGAATATTGGAAGGGAAGCTTAGGACCAACACCAAGTAAAGTTTTTCGAATTCTTTCCTGCTGTTCGTCACATCCTTGTCGTGTTGTCGTTGTGCACACTTCATTTCGTGGTGGCTACAAGCACACGAGTTTTCCTCCTCGGCGTCTGCTTCAGCTCTTCCTTTCCTCGCTCTATTCACAATGTCTCTATAATATTATAAATAAACCGTCCTGCCTAATCAACATACATACCTACATGTGTCATGTACCATTACCATAGTGTCACTGCGAGGATTTGAGGTGTCCGTAGCGGGCAAAGATGCCGTAATTATAAAAGGTAACTTGACATCCATTCCACACACTTCCGTCCTCTCCCGTTCCACATGCTTAGCTGCTTTTCTCTCTTTTTACTCACATCTACCTTGTGGACAACTGATGGGCACAAAATCTGAACGGAAAATAGAGCGAACAAGAATCGCAGCCGCAATAATTGAGCACGGTGAATAAACGTTCGAGCTGAGACTAAAACTGGTTCATCCAAATTTCACGTGGCTTGTTATGGGTGCGTGAAGATTCGCTTTATTTGCAGCAGTAGTCAAATGTTTGCGGATGACAGGAATATCTACACAAGGATTTCTTTTAATGGTCACTTATTAACATAAGTAGTAATCGGAGGAATTAACATGGACTTGAATTAAAGGCTGATATGAATAGGTTTCTGGTGGTCAGTGTTGGTTGTGACGGTGCTCATTGGCTCGGATTACTGCAAGTGATCGCAGACGCTGTGGACGTGAGCAATTGTGATGATGAGAGATGGTCGGGAATGAGTCAAGAGACACATAACAAGCACAGAAAACCAGTTGGTTGAGGTGAAAATATTTCATCTTCTTTCCTGATTTTACTTAGTAATTCCAATGGCGTATCATTTTCCATTTAGTTTTTTCGTCTATGAATATTCCATTGCGTCCCATTCTGCTCTGTAGGTACGCTCCGTCCAATCCACTATCAAGTATTGTAATCATACTCGTTAGATTCGAGTGTGAAGTTACAAAAGTTACACAAACAACTTCTCCTTTCCGATTCTGTCTCCTGCAAGTCTTCTTTGACGTGCGTTGGTTGTACACTCACCGATGGATTCGGGTCTACGCTATATGTATATCCCTGATGTGCATATTGCCCTAAACAGCAGTGCTTTGTGATGCTCACATTGTGGTATTACGATAAGACGTACAAGACAAGGCTACTTTTGAAACGACGATTCTCTCGATATCGCCCAACTATGTACATAAGCATGCATGTCTGTGCTGATGACGATAAGAGTGTATGTGGATGTACACCAGACTGAATCATGCACGTAGAGTCCGTATACCTGTGTGGAGTGGGAAGAAAGGTGAAGATGGAAGTGGTGGAGGCAGAGGAGCAGACAGAATGGAAGAAATGTATACCTACTTCCCCAGATTCAGATTCAAGTTGAATCGTATTATTGTACTCGCGTACTCATCCTGAATTGCTTACAACTTGCCACCCTTGCTTCTCCTCACCGTTTGCTTTGATTTTGGTCGGCCACACGCAAAATTGTTGACTCGTCCACTTAATTACTGTCATTCCTTTTGGGATACAATGTCAAGAGGAAGAGAGTCGAGGAAGGTGTCTTCCAGGCGAACCTTTGACAATTGAAATCTATTCCTTCATTAATTAATTCCCAAATCCATCTCACAGTTTTCTCTGTAGTCTGATCTTTGCTCCTGCTTCATACATTTGACTTTTGCCATTCCACTGCCACGGCTAGCATTATTCATATCAGTCGTAGTCGTTGTAGCATTGCACCCATTCCTAGAACTCGTCCGTACTTGCACACATTCAGCGTCACCCATTCCATTCCTGCAGCCTTCATACATGTGCTACACTATAACAATGCATGCATATAATTGTTCGCCGCTACAGCCTCAAGACTGTCAAATTGATTAACTTTACCTCAAGACAGAAATTCCCAGTGCATCTTATATGGAAGATTCACGCTGTGAAAGGTAAACTCTGCACTAATTTCCCTTTCATTAGACAATTTGCTAACAGGTTTCTTGACAGCTTGAATATTTTCCTTATAGATGTGTGCAAAAAATATTTAATTATTGAGCCAAAAAACTATTGGGTGTTTTAATTTATTTCTGTTGATTTAACTAATTTTTTCCTCCGTCAATTATTGTTTGCAATACCTGATAATACGCAGTGGCAAAGATGCAGGGCTTATATGCAGCAGTTAAGTCTGTGGAATTATTTTGAACTGCAGCATAGAACCAAGTGAGAAATCAGCTGGGTAAATTGTACTTGATGTCATATGATGTGTAGGAATAAATATGGATGATAAAGCTTTGCTTGAATCAGTAATTAGCCCAGACAAATAGCTAGGGTGATAAAGGCATGCAAATAGACTGAATGCGGCTTGTTGGTTTTGAGTGCGGGAGTGGAAGAGAAGAAGCAGTAGATTAATTATGCATGGTTAAAAATTGAAAAGTACCATGACCAATGCCAGAAGCTTGACATATGTGTGGTTGTCAAACGACCCCTGTCTTTTACTTCTTCACAACAAAACAAAATGTTTAACCAACCATTTAGATAAGTAATCAATCGTTTGAAAACCAGTCCTCACTCACCCAACGCTCCTCAAATACGCGTCCAGTCATAAGTACTTGCAATGCAACCGCCGAGCATTCGTCGAAATGATGACGCGACATCCCCTCGTAGAAACCGAGTGCATATTCTAGCGTCAAAATAATTGATTGTCTTACAACTCGAGCAGTGTGAGACTTTGAGATCTGCTACTTCTATCTGTGGGTCTCAAAGGGCAGTGGTACATAAAGGTGATGCAAATTTGAGTCAATTGAATTATACATGATGCCGATGATGCAATTCATCTTGGAAAATAGCATAGCAGCAGGTCCTATGTACTTAGCTAAGATCTGACTGCGTTAAGTTTCACACACTTTCCGTGTTCTCGTGAACAAATAGAAGTGAAGTGCAAATGGCTACCGTTTCCTCCACTTTGATTTCAATGTGAATTACGTGCATTTTATTTCACTTTGCAATGTGCAGGCTGTCGGCATCGGCACGGATAATTAATAATAAAATCAAACGTCGTGGCTGCGCATTCCACAGACGTACATTCTCCCATTTTCAACCATATTTCTCCAATTCTTTTGTCATGTGCCCGTAAGCCTTTACTTGGCTGTATATTTATGGCTTATGGTAGTTATCAATAACACAATTACTTTGATTGTAGCACATTTATATAAAATGCAAATGATACGAGTATGTAAATTTTTGTGGAGCAAGTCGACGTCGCGAGTGGATTGGTTGGAAGGACGGTGCTGAGAAAGTAAAAAATAATAAAGAGAACAGGAGCAGATGTAGACTGGGATTGGGAGGTGCGAGAAATATGCAAATGCTTATGGGTAGGTAGCTTGAGAGACGCTGCTTACACTTATCCGAATAAAATAAAATAATAGGAATGATCCACTTGAGAATAAGTACATGAAAAGTTGAGTAGCTTGGTTTTGGTTGCTACTCCATGCAGATACGAGTAACCTTCACATTTCTTTCTACCAGCACCAGCCACGGGAAAGAAAGCAAGCTCACCGACACCGCACATTCATTAATCAACTGATTTTCGGAACGATTTCATGACATTCTCCTTTCCCACTCACGAATCCCCATCAGGCTGTCACGAGTACTTTTCTATTCAAATTCTTTTGTTGCGCTCAATGGTGAAGCACTACTTGAATTAATCCATTTAGCCTCTGATTGCATTTTCAGGGTTCAGTCGAGATCCAACTCAAGCTATCCACAAACGCGTCGTAGATTTTTTAATTCGCTTGCATGTAAGGACATTGTTTTCAAGCCAAACACTGGCTTTTATTTTGCTTTTCAAGCAAACCAAAAATTCTATTACAATTATTGGCACACGTATGGTTTAAATTTTGATTCTTCTGTAATTGGGTTCACTATCGCTTGTTTTGAGTTCCGATCTCTTTTGCTGCGGAACAAATAAAACTTCATTTCATAATTATAAAATTGGCTAAATGAATCTAGTAGTGGTA
>JAAXYX010001860.1:0-20218 GCA_036851915.1 Ptenothrix huangshanensis | reverse complement strand
CTACAATTCTCCACACGTCTCCATGCCAACGTGACTGTAGGATCTGAATCTGTGAGATCTGAAATGCATTGGGTATCCCGCTATTATTAATATTATAACTTTATATAATACCTAGACGCCCAGGTTTATCCCCGCTGTAACACCGCATGCGTATACTATAATGCCTGTTAAATACGGATACAGGAAAATCTCGTTAAAACGACACCTCACGATTATAGACTATAACTATAACTTCCAACGATATTATAGGCTGCTACGTTTAGTTTAATAGGGAAATTTTTTTCAAAAAGTTGACTTTCGCCGTTTTTCCATTTTCTTATGGCATTTAACATGCAATTTTTGTGGGAGGGAAGGGTCTTTGCAGAGTTTCCAAAACTCGGTCGTTTTACCAAATCATTCAAGCCATTGGTTTTAACGTCCGACTATTAAGTTTCATTGCGTAACACGCGAGATCTGCATATCATTTAAGAGGCAAGGTGGGCATATCCATTTTTTGTTAAAAGCAAAGTGGGGCATATCCATACAATACAGGTATACAGAACACGCATTTCCACGCTTTTCAGAGTATTGCATGTTTGCAGTTACCAAAAACACCTCATTTATTTGGAATCCAGAACCGGTCACCATGTAAGTGAACAAACATATGACTTCACGTTATTGTAAGAAGATGAAACTTATCTAAATCTATATAAAACAGTAACAAAGTTCTTCCCTTGATGACATTGCAGAGCGTTTGTACCTTTATAAATTTTGTTGAAAAAAATTTCCCACAGTAAAAAAAAATACAAACCGTACTGACGCACTCATAGCTCCCTTCCGAATACTGCCCTAAGCTCCAACTAATAAAATGTGACAATTTGCTTTAAAGCCCCAAAATACAGCCCCGTATATTTTTGCCTGATAATCCAATGGTAGTGAAACAGATGAAAGGGAAACTGAAAAAATAACTTGCTTTAAAGATGCATCATCGTGGGCAGGTGGCTTGGAGGGTCTTAAGATAGCCATGATCACTTTTGAAGCCTACTATTTTCCAAGTGGTAATCTAGAACTGGAGGAAATTTTGAGAAACATTGGTAGATGCGATTTCGCATATTAGGAATTCATTTAATTATAAAACATTTATTTCGCACATTGTATTTCTTTATTTTCCTAAACTACCTTACCATTATATCCAAATAAAGCCCCCAATTCGAAAACTACCCCATGTTTTTGAGAAATTTTTGCTTCATTTTTTTACTCTACTACCCCAGGGGTTATGTGTGCGTCGGTACGGTACTCAAAATATTTATTACATTTGTATAGTACAAAGACTTTATAAATTAGTGGGTTCACCTCTATTGCATACCTACAAACAAATTTTGTGTAAATGCTCTGAATCATTGAATCAATTTCGCTCCGAATTTTTGTCAACCGTTCCTTTGGCATTAGTTTAGGAGGGCGGTTATTGTTACTGTTGTTTTTTGTTTTAGCTTTATTAGTATGTCACAAATTAAGAACAATTTACCCATGACAATCTGGCAAAAACCTCAGGCTGGTTTTACGTGTACTAATATTGTGTATTGTGATTAACGAACGTAAATAAACTTTATTTTCAAAAGCACAGTTATTGGCGGCAGTGAAAATAAGGCGGTGTTTGAATAAACTCGATGTATTGTCATTATGGTACCCTTTTTATAGTGACCCTATGTCATTATAGACCTATAGTGACAATCTCACTTTAGTGACATGAAATGCTCGGTCTTCGGTCCCTTGGGATGTCCCTATAGGAATGTATTTTTGCTGCAGTGTAAAACCACAAGGAGCATATTGAGGCTCCAAAAGAACATAAAAAAACCATGAAGTTTTCGAAAATAGCACATTAGAACTTTGGAAAGGATAATGGTATAAAATGCATCATTTCTTAACATATAGGTAATATCTGTATTTACGTAGGTACCTATACTACCTATATGTTATGTACATACTAAACTAAGAATAAGTTGGTCTAAATTTCTACATACATACACTTGTACGTTTTGCGGTTGGACTGTTCTTGTTATACCACAATTACAATACAATAATCACAATCACAATATGTACATTTCAATGCAATGAACACAGAAATACATACATATATACAGTGTAGCAATAAAGTTCTGATACACTCTAAGAATGTCTGCCTTTCTATTTCTTATCCGATTCATTTGAAATTTTTTCATGTTAAGATTAACATGTCTGTACACAAGTAAAATATTTGTCGCTGCCATCGGCAGCTCAGCTTTTGACAAAGAAGCACTAATACAGCAACGCTCTGAAATTGTAGTTTTGCACAGGCTAGGTAGGAGTAACCGAAACATTTTCAAAATTTTAAAACTGCAAAACGTGATATGGGGTTTCACTTAGCGAACCGTAAGTCGTTGTCTGAAACCTTAAGTACTAAAAAACGCCCTAGGTCAGGTCGCCCGAGGTGAAATCGACCAAAAATATCTGTCAAACTTGTGAGGGAACGAGTTTGAAGAAATTTTGGCCGTTCTGGAAAACAGCTCCTAAGGGAGATGGATGTATCACACACGGCTATACAACAAGTGCTCATCAAGAACCTTAAAATGAGGGCTTTTACAAAATAGAAGTGCAATTTTCTTACTGTGGCTCACAAGAAAAAAAAAACAAAAAAAAATGCAATACCTACACTTTTTGCCAGGCACGCGCCATGTTAAACGTTCATAAGGAAATCTGGGTTTCTGAAGGCTGGACTTCAGTGGTCACGAGATTAAAGGCCATAGAAAACACTAAATGTCACCAAAATTCGCACTCTTTAACTAAATTTTACTCTCGGTTTCTGGTTTGTGTTTAAGCAATCAGAGATTATTTTGAATACGAAAATAATGTAAGTTGCTAGATGGTCTGACAATCTGTAGCCAAAATTTTATGTCAATTGAATTAATAGAACTTATGTTATACGAAAAAAAACTGTGTATCAGAACTTTGTTGCCACCATGTAGTACAGGGCCTGAACATACAATTAATTAATTAGTATAAGGTAGATTGGTTAACTATAGGTATTGGTACTATTGGTAGTTTGGTTTGGTAGTTTAGTTTGACTTTGACTTTGACACTTTGACTATAGATAAATAGATACTGCTGGGGCACAGAGACCTCGATTTTGGAGGTCTTGTAATCCTTGGTAGATTCTTTTCACGGCTCACGTCTTCAATTCGTTCATTTTCGAGCAATTCAAAATAATCGGTTTGTTGTTCGCTTAGGTATATCAATCAATCAATCTAGGTACGTATCGACGTAATTGCTGACGTTTAGTATTTATTCAAATGTGTTATTCGAAATCATAAACTAAAACAACGGCCTCAAAGATCCTATTCAGAGTATGAGTAATAAATTTTGAATTAAAAATGGAAACTCTTGAAGTTCCTGTATGGTTTGTGTGCAGACTCTGTAACGACTCGTTTGACGATGTTCATCGATTCATTAAACACAAGAAAGGAACACATTTTGTAGATTTTCAAAAAACTAAATGTATCGTATTTGAAGAAAAAACTTCTACCAGCGGTGATCCTGGGTAAGTAACACCAAATATTTATATCGTTGTACAGTTTCTATTACATGTTTTAGTTTTATAAAGTAAGGCAAATCAAATGGGACATGAAAAAATTAAGTAAAATAAATTGTTCTTAATCAGTACAATATGCTATAAATCCGCATAAATTGTAAGATTTCACATAGCAAATGTATTTCGATTGATGGGTCCGTCGTCCGTGGTTGTAAATGAAATCAAAATGTAATCGTAACGTATTTTGGGCGAGATGACGACAACTCAAAAACTTTGTCTTAAAATAAGAAAAAATGTATCTGTCTAAAATCTCAAAAAGCTACGCGTGTTATAAACGAATAAAGGATTTGTCTGAAGTCTGTCATCCGTCTGAAACATTTAGAAAATACATCAAAGCGTCTATAAGGTCTTGCCGGGTGATAATAATAATGAGCTAAAAACTGTATTCTGTATGGTTTATTTAAAAATTCTAGCTTGGCTGACCGATTTGCACCAACAGATACGACAGATATCTTTGCTCCTGCAGTTCCAACTGTGGCTTTCAAGCAAGAACGCTGCTTGGAACCCGAACCTCGTATCATTGAGGTGTTTAAACTTCGTTCTGGCTGTGAAACTATTTACGATCCTTCAGTTAATCTTCCATTTACGTCATCCAACAATGGACCGATCTTCCCCGTCACAGCTGACTCACCGATCCACAACAGTACTAGCAGTCACGCTTGTAATGACAATGACGTTATCTATCGGAATCGGAATAATGCTTTTGCAGACCACGATTTCCCACATAATTCAGCCACTGAATCCGGTTCGATGATAGATGGGGACGTTGATTTTGACTTTGAACCAAATTTTATCCATGGGAACATTGATAACATAAGCATCCATGAGGATGAAATCGAAAATGAAGTTTCATTAACAACAGAACCGGTTGAATGGGCTGATGATTTGATTTCAGAGCCAGAAACTAAATTTGTACTTTTCCACAATTCAGATCAAGTGGCTCCAAGCACTCTGGACTCTAAAACTGTAATTCAATCGCCTCACAATCCTTTTGTTCTATTGAAGCGCTTAACAGCCAAACAAATACAAAGAGCATGTCATCCTCATTCAAGCGATGATGTCGAAGAATCAGCCGAAGATGTGGAAGATGCGGAAGATTCTGTGGAAGAATCAGAACTTTCGGCTAAACAGACCAGTCATGAAACTTTTAGTGTTTATACTGTTCCAATATATCAATGTCGCTTATGCAGTAAATCTTTTCGCTACGAAGCACGTTTTAATGTTCACGCAAGTATCTGTTCCATGTACAATTCCAATAAGGAACAGCGTCAACTCAACAGCAATATTAATGCTTTAAAATTCGTAGGTACAAGAAGGATCCATGTTCCAAGTTCAGCTATAGACTCTGAACGCAGATTCAAATGTGATCTGTGCTTGAAGACTTTTAAGAGAAAGTGCCACTTGACGGAACATCAGGAGTTTCATCAGAACATGTATCAATTCAAATGTTCACATGAGGGCTGCACAAAAGTATTTAAGAGGAGTCGGCACCTCAGGGCTCACAACGCCACACATTTGGCTCAGCGTCCAAGTCGTCCTTATAGATGTGTAGAATTAAATTGCGGAAAAACATTCATTAGAACCGGGGATCTAAAGTTTCACATACAAATGAAGCATGGAAAAAAGACCTCTCAACTGTCGTACAAAAAAACATTGTACAAGCAAAATAAAGTTAGGCAACATTCCACTTTCCAGCACAGTAACTTTCAAAACCTGCAGATGCAGCAAGAAACAGTAAATGTTCCAGTGTTAGCTTCACAATCCATAGCTGAAACTCAGAGAATTGTGACAACGGAAGTGGAAGTTGGCCCAGCTTCCCAAACGATTTATAAATGCCCTCTCTGTCCCAGGATCTTTCTACAACAAGTTGTTATGAGGCGTCATATGCTTGTACACACCAAAAAAATATCTCATCATCCGGACTCGTCTAGAGTGTTGGAAACTGGAAGAAAACTACCGCAGTGTAATTTTAAATTATTAGAAAACACAGAGCAAAAACACTTGTGTACAGAAAGTAATTGTAGAAAAGAATTTGTTAGTGCCGGTGGATTAAAGAGACACATGATGGTGAAGCATGGAAAAGTAGGAGAAGAATTTCCCGTGTCCACTTGTAGCATTTGCAATACAACAATGTACACGAAGAATCTGAGAAGGCATATTTCTGAGCATACGAAGGACCGAGCTTTTCATTGTACAGTAGATGGGTGCACGAAAGCCTTTAAACGTAAATCAGATTTAAAAGTGCACGAGGAGCGGCATTTGGCAAGAATACAAAAAACAAAAAATAAAATCACCAAATTAAACTCCACTTAAATCAGTACGTGTGTAAAAGGCATTGATTGAATTTTTTTAATATTTGGTAAATTGATCTGTAATGCGGAGTTTTTTGCGTTGTTTTTAACGAACGTTTGCTACAAAAATTAAGACGTAAAGCCTGTAATTTAAAGACTTTAAAGATAGCCTGTCTCTAAAGGTAGCCGGGGAAATCATGCAATTGAGTGTAAAGATAGCCGGTGTCAAAAATTTTGTCAGTGTGATCGATGATCGGCACCTGCTCACAGTACCATTCACTTCAAACATAATCTTCATTAATAAATAATGAAGAATGTGAGTCCTGTGACAATAAATAGAATGAATCCCGTATCTGCAGCTTGTCAATTAGTTTTTTTTGAAAAGTAAAGTTTTATTGTTTCTTAAGGGTGCAACTTATTACTTGGAGTAAGAAATAGAAATGTCCGTTGCAATTACTTATTATAATTACCTATTAAATATATACCTACATATATTTACTGATGAATAAGGAGGGATAACATCATAGTAAATTTTACATTTAAAGTATAGGAATAAAACATTCTTTATGCTCATATGTAATTAGCATAATTGAACTTTGAATAGTAATACGTACGTACTGCTTGTCGTAAAGTCTTTGTTTCTCTTTTGTGAGCTCAGCAATTAGTTTTTATTATTAGAACGCCGACATATTGGGCAAAAAAGATTCGAATAAATTAAAACCATGCACATTTTCGTGTGCATATTTTTTAAGTTAGCTAAAGATAGCCTGCCTCTAAAGATGACCGGGGAGAAGAGGCAATATTTCCAATGGTAGCCCGGGCAATAATTAGAGGTTTTACGGTAGTTATACTAAAGTAGGCATACATGTATAACTACCAATTCTATTTATTGTGAACTACCATACGTTATAAACAAATTTCACACTTTACGTAAATAAGTGTCCCATCATATATAAAATGCAACATTTATTTTTTAGGATTCGAAATTTTGGAGAAGATTTTACGTGCTATAGTTCGTGCAATTCGGCAAAATTTAAAGTTCTTACTGTTCCAAAAACATCAACAAGTTTGTACTTGTAACACGTGTATTCATACGTGTGTATTAGCACGTGAAGCACTTCTTTACTGTTGCTTCATTGATTCGTCCCTTATGTTAGCACCCAGATAGCAAGGTTTTTTTGTGTAATCATTGGATAAGTACCCTCTGCAAACTATTCAGCTTATTGTAATCCCTTGTAATTGTATACCCCTACCTTCCTAATCTGCTCATCTCTACCCGTACAGTTGAGTTAAAGGGAAGTAAGTGATGAAAGGGATATGCGAATGATCTAAATGAAATTGCGTTTTGGAGAGTTAAGGTAGGCTTTTTAGCTTTTTTATTAGTTCACTGCTCCGGTTGAGCTTTTAAGTGATGTTACTTTGTCAAACATGAGCACACTGTTTGAACACCTTCATTAAATGCAATTGTATCACACAATGCTTATGTTAAAAAGGTAAAATAAAGTAAAATTTCTAAAGGATTTTTTTTCATAATTTATGATCATGGAAAATCTTTAAAAGAAGGTGGTTTCTAAAGGTGGCCGGTGTCTAAAACAAGCCGGGGGTTTTGCTATTGAACTTAAAGGAAGCCTCTCTTAAGATGGCCAGGCTCTCTTATTTCAGTCGCACTTTACTCTTACTATTAGTATACCATGTGCCCATGGAACGAAATTCATGCTGAATGATTGCGATCGCGAAGCAACTTTTCTACCTGCACATCTGTTTTTTGTTAATTACTTGTAATTTGCATTGAAAAATAAATAAATCAAAAGCGTATCATTCCGTATTGACCATGTCATAATTTACGATCATGGAAAATCTTTAAAGATGGTGTCTAAAGGAAGCCGGTCTCCAAAGATAGCAGGAGGTAGATACCCAAGTTTTGAAAGGAAGCCCGGGCACATATCTGAGGTATTAGATGAATTATTGTAATAGATTTGAATATTGCAGGTCTGTACAGAAAACGTGACTGAAGTACTGAAGCGAAGTTGCGATTCTTCTTATGTATTTTGCATGCAGTGTTATGATAGTCAGACAGGTATTAGAATTAAACCGATTTTTTGTCTCCGCCTGCTGTTACAAAATCTGTTACACTGCTTCGTCTAATACCTCTGATACGTGTGTACAATCCAGACTACTATTGAAATTTTACAACGTTATTACGCATGTGTTCCGATTGGGATCATGTTGCTCCGCACAGAGAGCAATAATTTCAAGTTTCTGAATGTATGCTAACGTGAACCAATATGTAGATTGTCTTTATGCTTTAGGAGTGAATAGATTTTATAGAGCCATCACACAGTTAGGCATTTTCAAAATGTGCCTTAAAGTCGTCACCGCGGTGCAACATTTTCGGCAGAAACACTAACCTTACAATTAGTAGTAAGAATGCAAAAAATAATACTTAACTAAACTGCAGTCGATTTGCCTTAGAATCCAAAAAACGTGATCCCCTAATATTATGAGACGGGCTGTAGTTGTTTTATAAAGTTTCCTTAAAATAAATAGCATTCTCTATTTTTGAGTCCTGAACTCAATTCTGCGCAGTAAAGGACTCAGTGGGTACTTCGGCAGGCTGTCTTTTTAGTTCAAGTAGTTGTTATCGTCATAATATCGTATTATCACTCCATTCCATTGTTTTTTAATCTGGTCAGTATGTTGTACGCTGTAACTTGATATTTATGTACACGATTATGCATTGACTCTGACTATGACATAGTAATTGAAGCTAAATCAATGACTTGTCACCTGTTTCAGAGCCCTAATTATCTGCGTACTAATTGCTAATAATAAAAAGAAATGGACATTTCCGCTGCATTATTTTTGATAATTTGAATGTGTTTCAAAGGACTAAAGCGTTCTTTTCATGCATATTCCACGCCTCGTAGATTGTATGCGTCTATCGTTGTTGTGAGGAATTTTGACAGGTGAGGGAAACAATCAAGGAATCTAAGAAAGAAAATCGAAATAATAATTAAAATGAAATGAACAATGGGCTTAGACAAAGTAAAAGTGAATTCTTTTCAATTTTATTCTTAATTTCTCTAACAGTTTTACACCTTCGCTTTTATTTTAAGGTTTGCGTCGATTCGGCTTTGGTTTTGGTCTTCGCATTTGGGTGCGTTGATAGCTGTTGTTTGGATTTCGTGCATGTGACACGAAAAATTGCCTTCGCCTTTGTCTTTTGTTCTGATTTGATGACTAGTTTTGTATTTTAATTGTGTGGAGTATTAAAGTGTGAAATGTGTGAAGTGAGATAGGTATAGTGAAAGGGCTGGGTTGGGCACTGTTTCACTCTCAGCATCTGCACATGGACTGTACTGTTGCATTTTTTGTGGTCACTTTAACGGAACGGAACTTGTCTGCCGGTTTCCACTACACTTTGCCCTCTTTGCACTTATGTACGTCTTCCCTTCCACTTCTATTGCTCTGCTTTGCTTTGGAATTATTTTCGAATCTTAATCCGATGGCCATAACAAAGGGCTTCAAGTATCAAGGCAAAGGGAAGGAAAGGATGGCCGTGTAAAAGAACGTCAGTCCTCATGTAGTTGCTACCGGATTCTAAATTAACATTTCTTACAGTGCCGCATCGCTTTACGATAATTCACTTTTAGCACTCTCCTATTTATACTATTTCTGGCTTAATAATCAGAGTTCAAAAGAATTAGTAAAACAAGTATAACAATGGACGAGATAATAATGCATTAATGGGATTAACACTTTTTCTTTTTAATTTGATAAAATGCATTCACTTTCAAATTCGATGCAGTCAGTGCCATACTTCACAAATTGAAAGACAATGATGAGGCTACTTAAGGTATTTCCCATTGTCTGTTAAATTTGAATATTTGCTACACGATTCGTCAAATGACCTCAGAGAGAGAGAGAGAGAGTAAAAAATTACGATTAGAAAAATGCAAAAATAGTACGCCTTACGGCCTTACATTCCGCAAGAATTTCGGTACTAATCTAAGGTGTTCTCTACCATGAAACCCTTTTTCTACCCCTTAGTCTAAGGAGTTCACTACCTCAACTACCTTCGATCAGTGCCAAAATTTCGAACAGGTGTAAGTATAGTTTTTTCCCCGCGGATTTTTTAAGTGCGGATAAAACTGCACGGTTTAGATTTTTTACGAAGCTGTTGATTTATGAAAATGGAACGAAAATAAACAGAAATGAAAGCATTGAAAAATAGAACCAATAATTCATCATACACAAAGTAGTTCTCAAATGGAAGAAAGTTCCACAAATAAATGGCATTTACGTTCAAGGCTTAAACATAGGGACATAATTACAAATAAAATGTGGTCAGAATGTAGACGTTTTGATAAGACAACGTTTGTAAATGGTTAACATTTGTAGAAACTCTTCTTTTAAATTATTTCTTTTGTGCGTGCAATTTTATTATTTATTTTTATTCTAGCATTAACTGACAAAATAAAAAAGAAACATAACGTAAAAACATTAAACGTATTTTAATACTCTAATTTCATTGATTTTAGCTAGTATTTTAACTAATTTTGTTTTATGGCACTTTTTTGCTACGGGATAAGAAGCAAAAGGATCTTTACTATTCTTAAGTTTGCACTTTAGATTATCTCGGAATTAAAATTATCTGCAGAATGTTAAAATTAAACTAATAAGCTAGATAAAGATCTCTAGAAGAGGCACAAGGAACTCTGCAGGTTTACATTAAGTTGCAACTGAAACTTGAACTTGCAGAATTTCCATTTTTCACGTTTAATTAAGAACGCTGGTGGAATTGCGTGTAGATATCGTTATCTCTTGTGTATCGATGAACAAAACATTTCTATGCTATGCCGAATGCTCTTCTCTGCAGTTGCAGTTATTGTTTTCCAAGTTTCCTTTCGCATTTGTTTGCATGTAATACTCATATTTATTTATCTGGTGCATCAACCAACTGAGAACCTGAAAACCCATGAATTTAAGGAATTAAGATATTAAGAAACATGGCATCGTTTTACTCCCCCATATTTTCGCAAACTAATTTCGATATAAAAATGAAAATAAATCTGCGAATCTGTCCTCAAATCGAAATGAAACTTTTCCATGGTATCATCTTACTACATCTCATCTTCTTTTTTCTTCTCTCTTTGCTATCAAATGTTAATTAAAACTGAGAACCTAAATGGTAATACATACAGCAAGTGAACAAAAAAAAGAAAACTGAGAAGTGAGCAGCGAGACCCTCCTTAGGATCCACTGAGCATTTATGTCAACACATATCCATTAAAATATCACCTTATTTACGATCCTTGTCTTTCAATTTTTGTCTACTGTACTCGAAGTCGGTTGAACAGCGATATTTTTATATTTCCCAATCGTATGGAGAAACGATGTGTAGATTATCTTAAGCGCCTACATATTTCTAGAATATATTCATTAGACTGTCAAACATGCCCGTGCAAGGGAGCTTTCAGTTGTATTATCGTCTTTGTTATTGAAAGATCAACTTTTATGCAAGCATCTATATTCCGATATGTACAATACATTTGCATCTGGCGTAACTAGCATACTTTTTACTTTTTGCCTGAAATGTTTTTGTTTTAGTGGTGTACTTGAAGCAAATAATTATTCACTGTAAATAAATGCATGTGCCGTAAAAACATTTGCCTACTCAAGCCGGAGCAGCAATAAAGCAACCAGAGTATTAGTATTTTCCATATACGGAATAGTGTACTGCCATTGGTACACGTTTTAGGTACTAGAGCAACAGTAATTGCTTTTTGGATCATTAATTTCTACAAATCAAAAACAAGTCTGAAATAAAGTGTTCCTGTTGTGTTCTCCAATGCCAATAAAAATGCCCTTTTACTTGCACATATACCTAATTATACATAGTACATATAGTTACACTGATATACATTGCACGCACGTGCTCAATATTCGAAACCAAAATTGATTGTAGCTACCTTGCACTATTTACAATGCCATTGATTCTAAAAATCAAAAATGAAACATCATTACACAAACAACGGTTGCAGTACAAGTAGGTATTTACAGTGAACAAGACTCAAAACTGGATCAGAAATAGCCGATTGCTAACTGCAGATTAATGCTCTTATAATTATATAGATCTGCACATTCTATATACCGAGGGCAATTAGCAATAATCTAACAGCTACCATCTATCACGATTACGCTGAAAATCACCATCGAAAGGGGGAGCGTGGAATCAGTGGATGAGTATTGAGAAGAGTATATGTAATTAATTACCAAAAATGAGTTCGTTTCACTAAAATATTATGACGGCAATTAGGTCAGCATTTGGTTGTTACTGCTTTACCTTTCAATAGTTTCAATACTAGGTATAACGTAATTGTTATTCTCGGTGGTGATAATAACCTACCATCATTGTCTACAGTCTAGTCCACATGTAATAGGGTAATTGCTTACTAGTTGCTTGTTTATTTTGACGGAGTAATTGCCACATACGACCACAAATGCAGAGGATCACATGTATTTTGAATTTTCAGTGTAGATAGCAGTTAATGATTTCACTGCTATTGGGAGGACTCCAAGGGACAAGACATAGACTACAGTATGCCTATAATTATTGTATACATACACATGGTTTTGTTACGCTTCCGGTTTGGTCATACATGAAGGCACATCTTCAACTTTGCTCTCGGTCAGTCTTCGTCCACTTGTTTGCTGATTACATTCAGCTCATTCTCTAGGCAAGGATGAAGGATACTGATTAAATGAACGACGGAGTTATTACGATACAGTGTATTATATATAGTCTTGATATATGGATACAGAATAGTAGCGTTACTTTGCTTCGCTTTATTGAAATAAGACTTTGCTGTTACAACGTGATTCAAAAAAAGTCTGAAAATATTTTATTGCTTTCTCCGTTAGTATGAAGGGTATGAGCGCTAAAAACACAACCACTTGTCAACAATCTTACCTTCCTCGTAGCGTATTGTGCTAACTACAATCTCTTATAGGCAAGCAAAAATTGCAGCTTCTTCAACACACTGCTATACATTTGGTTGCAGAACTAAGGCTCATTCTATACAAATTCACGCTTTGCTCACACTTATCGTAAACCCAGCATGTAGTGGCCATGGCCAAGTCCCTCTTAATTAACGGATTTGCACTTAAATCTGAGAGCGTATCTATACTTACGATGTATCTTCGTTTTATCTTTATATTACTATCACGATAAAAAATGGAAACTGTGGAAATTCAAAATAATAGAATGGCTACAGTGTGTTGGCATTCCCGACAACCGAGATGCTGCCACTAGTGCAGTATAGTGAAGATAGTGAATACTACTCTAGGTATAGATTGCCACTTATCCATTTGTCTGCAAGTTTACATTGCTTTGCTCCAGTCGACTGATTAAGTTCCATAATATGCTCATACTTTTCGTTATACCTTGATAACCATGCTCTCCTTTATAATTATATTGCCAGTGGCAATTACATGGCATATTCTAGAAGAGCATGGGAATTATATACGTGGGTAAATATAGAGACACTGGGGCTGGGGTGTACGTTATGCTTTACTTATTTCTCTCCTTGTAGTTGAAGTGACTGCATGTATATACACACAAGTGCAGGTAGATATACAATGAGCAATTCATAATTTGCAATGATACCATTTCTTCCTATCACATTCCATTCCATCGCAATTTACTTTACACCGTCCTTCTCGCGTCTTCGTTTTCTTAAGGCTGAATCTTGAAATGATGTGATCTGCATTGTTCCAATTGTTAAGTATTATGGTTACTTGTTGGTCGGTTGGTCTGTGTGTTACTGTGTTGAGATTATTGAGTGTGTTGGTAGGTCGCTAAGGTCGGTTCACATTTAAAACAATCTGACATCTTCACCCCAGTTTCACTCATCAGCCATCCAGCCAACGAGTAACAGCAGCAATAATTTCAATTCCACCTGTAATAATTATTTTGAGACATTTTTGATTTTATTACTAAATCCAAACATATCATTATCCCAGCCAACATCCACTCGACATTCAACCACTTAACTCAATTAAATCCTTCATAAGTTTATAAATCATCAGACATTTAAACTGTGGGTCCGTTCTTCTGATAGTTCTCGGATCCCGTAAATACAGAAATAAAAGCGAAGTGAATTGTTTTCCAATCACCGCCCACTTCGAAATGGAGACGATTAAATTGATTTCACAATTTTTATATTCAGATTTTTGAAAATCCGAAACACAAGAGATAGAAAAGAGTATGTGAAGTAACGAGCTTATTAGACATAATTATTTAAATACCTAAATAGTAATAATAGTTGCTTACAGAACTGTGTTCAAAACGTCGGATTTCATTCAATAATAATTAAAAATGCTTACAGTTCAGAACTCAAAATTCAAAATTAAATTGAAGCTGAAAATGAAATTGTGCTGGTTCAAAAATCTTGTGACAAATGATTCACCGTTAAAGTACCTGCAGGTTTTGACTGTTTTCTTACTTTTACAATGTGCCGAGAGTAACGCAGGGAATGTGGAACAAGTGCCATCCACCGTTGCACCGCCCGTATCGTCCATGGATAGTTTTTCCCCACAGTATATTACACAACAGCAGAATACAATTCAAAATACAGACAAAGACGTTAATTATGATCCTATAAATCATAGTTTAGAATTTGGCAGTACTGAGGGCGAAATCTCCAGCAAAGAAGGGCCGGCAGAAATTAAATTTTGGCCGATCGATCAAATTGAGAAGACGCTGAGGGAAAGTAATACGAACACGCCCCGCATGGATAATATGATTGGGCAAAGTAATTCCCTGCAAAGTGGCCCAACTGCAGTTGTTCAGATGCCTGCGGTCCAAGTTCAAGGTGCACCTCCTGCCTTCGGTGCAAACCTCCAAGAGATCACCAAAAAATATGACAACGGTCCAGTGTATCCTCCCAACCTCTACGAAGTCTCTGATCCTATGGGCCCACCACTTCAAGCAGCTGCAGATCGAGTTCTTGTGCGCCATTCCGTACGCAAGCGCATCCGAGTTCCGGTGTACACAACAGTTTTTAGTAAGCACAAAGTCATACCAGATCGTCCGAGAAGAGGGAGACGTCCGCCACCGGGACACAGAAGACCAAGGAGACGACCAATGAAACAACGGAGACGACGCAGGCGCGGACAAAGACGTCGTCCACCTCCTCCCGGACACCATCTTCACAGTCACGAACACGGACACCCAGATGGACAGGCTTCAGCGAATCTTCCAGGCTACGCTCCTGCCTTTGTTTCCTACGGTCCTGTTTTTGGCCCTCCTCCAGGACTTCAAATGAAACCCTTGAACCATCATCCCACACATGCGCATGGTTGGGGCCATGGACAACCCACAGTGAGTTATGTTCCTATAGTGCACCCGAGTGGATCCCCTCCAATCATTTCCACCCACCCAACCTATGCCACCCCTCCGCATCAACCATACTATGGAAATGCGCAGTCATCATATCATCACCCTACTCATGCATTTCAACAACCGATTAACCCAACATATGCAACTCCAACACAGATCAGCACCTACAGAACACCTGCCCTTACTATTTCTGTGGAAGCACCTTCGAATCAATACGTCTCTCCTCCAGTGACTCCTCAAGGGTTACCTGCCCATGGCCAGGCCCCAAAACCTGCTTATGGACCACCGCCACATCAAAATAACTACATGCAGCATCATCCATCACCAACTTACGGTGTTCCATTGTCAAACCAAGGCTTCCCGCTCCATTCCCATAATCTCCCGTATGAACCACCGAGGCCTTCTAGTGTGCATTCGCCCTACCCTATGCCGTCCTACGCGTCCCAACATAAATATGGCTCCCCAAGTACAAATCCAAATCCGACGTATCATCCTCCACCCCAGCACCCCCAAAGTAGTTCCCCAGTGTACAGCAGCATTCCACATCACACAGCACCGCAGCAGCATCAACCTCAAACCTTCCAACCCCCCATGCATTTTGGTCACCCAATGCATAACTTCGGCCCCCCAATGTCGTCCTATGGTCAACCACCGCCCATTATGGACTCACCGCACAAGGACAGATGGGCTCCTCCCACGCATTATCAAAGCTACCCGCCACCCTCCGGCCAAAACTATAATACCTATGCCAACTACAACAACAACCATCAGAACAACTATGGCAATAACCGTATTAATAATGGCTACCAAAGCTCAAATTCTCATTACGGTCACGACTTGCCAAAGGCAAGTAAAACCGCAAATGCAAATTCAAATGCTGCCTACAATAATAACTATAATAACAACAAGAATAATAACTACAATTCAAATAGTTATAATAATAATAATAACTATAATGACGATAACCACAGTTACGACAGTCAGGACCACCAGTCCACAGAATTTACCACAGAGGCACCTCCTCCTTTATACCAGCCACCCCAGAGGTATCGTAAAAACCGTAAACCGTACGCAAATAGAGACAACAACTATGACTCGACTAAAAACACAGGGACGGGGGATGGAGTTAGTACGGGTTCAAACTCCAATTCCTTTTGGGATGACCACTCGGAGCCAGCTTATAATAATGAATTTGACTCCCGTGAAAGATGGGGGAAGAGAAATAGGGCAAATACTGAGTGGGGCATTAAAAACGACCAGCATCGCAAGCAAGACAGCCCGACTACAGTAAGTAGCATTCCACCCATCAGTAACAATGCCAACGCCCCCGTTACTTACGACTATACATTTGGCAAAACAAAATTAAACATTCAACCCAGTCCAGGCCAGGCTTTTGAAGATATTGAAGGCGCGAGTCAAAGCCAAAATCCAAAGCATAAGCAACACTACGGCGGACCACGAAGAGTTAAAGTCAGTTCAAAAATTAGAAACGGCTATGGTGATGGCAACGGTATTAGCAATGACCATGTCAATGGCAACTCGAACGGTCGCCCGGAGCCCAGCTACGATACAAATTACAACAGCCCAGGAATGTCAAAAGACGGCAAGGCCACTGACTGGAACAGTTATTCGAATTCCTATAATAAACCACCTACCCATAGGGGCTACAAAACAAGAAAGACCAAATACTCTACCCTCCCTGATCCCCACAGTCTCGACAATTATTTAGCCAATCCAGACCCACGACATCAGAAATATCCCAAGTTGACCTACGATGACACCCTCATTCGCAGAATTCTCCCTGAGAACGACGGACCCAAGTTTTTATCAGCGGAGGACAAACACGCAACATTTAAGACTGGGTCAGAATTCAAAAAGATGCTTAATGACCACGACAAGATGCGAATTTAGATACTGTCGTTTTTGCTAGCAACATACAATTCCATCTTTTTAAGTTAATCATTATTTAAACCAGAAAAATTGTACCAAAAGTTATTTATATTGTCCTAAGTATTTGCACCTTGTAATTAATCATAAAGTAATCAACTCGTTTTTTAAAAGTAATACACTTAACCTCGCTCTCTTTTTTGTAAGATAAACATTTCATTAACATGATTAACATGATTCATTAATAAATGTGAAAAAGAACTATTGCCTTTTACAAATTCCGTTTGGTTATTTTGAAAACACGAAAGAACATTACGCTGAATTATAAAACACTAACTCACAATTTATTTTTAGCCAAATCGACAATTTGTTTAAATGGAATCTTCTGCAATCGTCTGCTTGCAGTAGTCCTTCCTTTTTAAAGATAATCTTAATATTCAAGATAATCAGAATAAATCTGTACCTGTATCAGTATCCAAAAAAAAGTTTTTTGGACATTGCCTATCACACTTTATGCTGGTCTCAAATAGTTAACACAGCTTAGTACTTACCATGGAAAAAATAAAAAAAAAAACTATTCTCAATTTCACCCGCTAGAAAATGAACGTAGCAAACCATGGGAGCGCACAAATAATTTTCAATCCTCAATTTCAGTCAATTTTTGTGCGTCTTTACTTCTTGTAACTAAATGATCCTTACCAAGCGTATTACGTGTGTGTATGTAAGTACCTACCCACATAATTTCTTTCAGCCTTTGTTTCAATTGCTTGCTAGTTTGGATGTCGTATATTCCAGAAGTGTGGAATGTAATCACTCCAAAATGTCGCGTAAGTGTCCGTGAGTTAGTTCAATACAGAATGTCTTAGTTAAGTCAAGTCGTCCTTTCAGAATCGCGGAATATTGGCCTCCCCACAAGTTGGCCGCCAAACATATTCGCCGCCGAACGAATTAGCCGCCGGGCATAATGGCCGCCGAGCATTTTGGCCGTCAAATATATTGGCCGCCCAACAAATTAGCCATCAAACAAAACTGCTTATTTTCCGTCGAATATAAACAAACACCCTATGCTCATGGCTAATTTGTTGATGGCCAATTTGTTCGGCGGCCAAAATCCCGGATACCGTCCTTTCACTATTTCTTTGAACCCTGAAGATGACAGTGGGTTACTGTCGAAAGCTTGGTATTTTGTTGTGGAAAACATTGTTTACATTGCACATCCAGTAAGTCATAAAAATGAATCCACTTGTTAAGTGGCGACAGGAACATGGAGTAGGTATTTCGTTTGCCTTTTTTACGTTCAGTTTATGTATGTATTTTGTCCTGATGCTCTTCTTTCTAAAAATTTAAGCGGATGATCTTTAAGGTAACGTGAATTATCTATAGTACAGTCTGCAGCAAGTATTTATGGTTGATTATGGTTGTTAGGAACTTCCTTTTAGGATAATATCTTTTAAATCCCCGATCCAAAGCAGTAGTAAAACGAGGTATTTATCTTGATTGTATAAAAAACGATGTTAACCGTGTCCTGTGTCCCTATATGTACGTGTTTGGACTTTGTAACTGTTAGCACTAACATTCTTGATTCTTGTATATCATCGTTAAAGGTGCAAAACTTACCATCCTCTGAAATTTTCCATAACATTACGACAACGCTGTTATACTTTGCACCTTGAACCTTGAACGCTGATAAACTCTTCGTGGATTTCATAGGCCACGGAACAGGGGGGTACAAGGGGACATTGCACCCCTTGGAAAAAGTCGGGGAGTTCACGTACTGCTTTTGTACCCCCTGAATTTTTTAGTACTTTAAAAAGTTATAATTTTTGCCGACACGGATACCGTGGTATCAATACAGGAATTCAAAAAATACCTAATAAATGCTATAGTTGTGAGCTGCTGTATTTTAAAACCAAAAGCAGCATCAGCTAGCTGTTGCATCGTTTTTGTGGTTTCCAACCAGAGTTTTGAACACCAGTACCCTATGTCATATATTTAATTATCTTTAAAAGTAACAAATTCTTTCGCAATAGTCTTAAAGTAAATGAAAGCCTTTTGAAAGCGATCATGAGAAAGGCAAAAACTATACTTATTTATTTAAATCTGCCTGTCTCCCTTTAATCCTTACTTTTTGAAAATAATTATCATAACTCAAAATCACAGCAATGTCTCAAAAATCAACAAATTGTAATAATTCCTCCAAATTGGAAAAATTCCGAAAAAATCCAAGTAATTTCTCAAAATTGGAAAAATTCTCAAAAAATCCTAGTAAGTCCGAAAAAAGTCCTAAATTGGAAAATTCTGAAATACTTAATTCGCTTAACATGGAAAAATAAAAAAACAAAGGCCTAGCATTTCTCCGAAATTGGCAAAAATTCATAAAAATCTGAAGTTCATACTAGTTTTGCAAAGTTAGGAAAAAAATCAAAAATTGATAGTCATTCGTCATTCTCTAAAATTGGCAAAAATATAAAAAAAATAATACAAAAACAAGTCAAAAATTATTTGCAGTTACAAAAAATTGACGAAATTCTGAACCAAAACACTTTCTTGTAGTTTTAAAAAAATTCTTAAAAATTCCTCAAGCTCTGCAAAATTCCCACATTAGATTGAAATCCCACGAATTCTTTGTACGCCGAAGCTCAAAAAAGTTTTGACATATTAGAAATTCCACAAAAGCCTACAAAATATACATCGCAAATAATCTCTTGTAATGCAAAAAATTATTTCTGCCGCACTTATTTTTTGTGTATTTTTGTGCACGGAAAGCCACGTGTAGCGGAAAAGACAATTTTAAAACCAGTAAAAATAAAGGCCAAGAATATCCAAATTTCCATTTTTTCCGCTTTAGCACATACCAAAAACTTCTCAACAGGAAATTCCTTAAATGACGGGAATTTTTTTAACTCGTTTTCCGTAAAATTGCTGCATAATCTTATGATAACATCCCAAGCAACAATCTTTAAACAACAAATTAAATTCGCCAAAATACTTTGCACCATTTTGAAGCACAATATTTCATTCCGTGGCGTCGAA
>JAAXYX010001859.1:0-20223 GCA_036851915.1 Ptenothrix huangshanensis | reverse complement strand
TTGACGCGCTTCCTCTCACTCACTTTGCTATTCGATTTCAAAAATTGAAGTGCCTTTGGAAGCTTCGAATTTCGCGCCAAGTATGAGCGTGTTTTAGTGTGAGGCTGAGGCAGTGGCTTCTCAATCTCTTGGTTTAGCTTCCGCGCGACGGTGCTGTTGCGACTGCGACTTTATTCAAATAAGTTTTGCCCGGAGGGGCCGAGTGTTTTCGAAGTCTCAACGGAGTTGTTGTTGTGGTAGCAGTGGGTTTGAATGTGTCAGCATTTGCGCACACGTGAGAGGGAGGCTGCTCGCTTTTGAATTTCCTACTCACGTCTTTGCGCGGAATTTTGTTGGGAAGTTGTGCCCTGGACTTCGGAATGACTTTAGGCCTGGGGATAGTTCGTGGGGGGATTTTGGTTTTGAAGGAAGGGATGGCCTGAGCGTGGTAGATTTGTCCGGGAGCGAAGGTGGCGTTGGGGTGGCCGATGCAGGTTCTGAAGGCGAAGTAGTCCACGTCCGGATTTCCAAGCGAGTTGTTGTTGTTCTCGTCTGAGGGCACGATCCACGGCGGCCCTTCGTCCGGCTTCAGTTGCTCCAGCTTCGCACTCTGAACTCCGAGCATTTTCTTTGCTCCCGACAGATCCAAGCGCAGCGTTTCCAGCTCCAACTGAAATCCAGAAAAACACAAGCACTTGAATTTTTGAAGCGGTTCAAATATTACAAATATTTAAAAGGTGAGCCTTACATCAGTAAATCGCTTGAGGAGCTCGAGCCTCCGGATTTTGGCATTTGCTTTGCAAAGGCGCTCCAAGATTTCGACCTTGGAGTCGTCCAGGAACTCTCCAGTGTTGCATGCCACGGACACTGATGCGGATTTCTCTTGTGCTCCCACTTGCTCCACGAACGTCCAGTGCCTTTTGGGATTTTGACGTTGACTTGTTCCAACGAGGGTCTCTGCGTCCAGATTAAAGACAGGGTCGGCTGGTGCATCATTTGAGCAGTTGTCGCTACTCTTGATGTTTGTGAGCAAATGTGAATTTCTAGGAAACTGTGGATCAGCTGTGAGTTTTTCCATTTCAATGAAGTCTGCATCCGAGTCATGGGTGGGTAAATGTAAATGTTGCTCGGGGTCGTGGGGAAGACTCGTTGGGTTGTGTTTGAAAGTGAAGCCTTGAGAGAGTGTTGGGGGAAGCGGAGGCTCTTTTATCCATTCGCTCTCCACGTGGTGGACATTGTGCGTGTGAAAGAACGGAGCGACGGTGGAATTCCCAGAGTAATTTGGCATCACAAAAGGCGCTGAATTCAAAGCCACACTTGAGTCGTTTTGAAATTGTTTTTCTTGTTTTTGTTGACAGGTTGTTTGGTTGGGACTGCTGGAAAATGGAACGTGCTTCTCTTTCACTTGCTCCTCCACAACTTCCTTATTCATTGGCTTCGGACTCGAAGAACCGTTTCTCCGGTCGCCCAAAAGACACGTGCGTAGACCGCAATCTTTCCTACTGTCGTTTTTGTTTTGAAACCGGAAAGTTTTGAATTCGCCGCGGGAGTTTGGTGTGGCGGTGAAGTGGGAGCGAGGACAGGTGGTGCCTCTTCCTGTACACGGACGAAAGATGTTGGTCGGTGATTTACCTTGAGTCGACGCGTCATCCTTTAATTCCGAATCCTCGTTCTCGTTCCCAAGCTCATGAGGATCCTGAGTTTGTTGTTTGTGAAGATGGCGCTGGAGCTGCGGTGCTGGGATTGCCGGGGATTTCCAGCGAACTCGGGCAAGAGGACTGCGACTTCGGTAGGAGTTGAGTGACGTGGAGTGGGCGTTGGGCGGAGTGAGGCTGCGTTGGCGGTGTCTGGATGCCGGGAGCGCAGATTTGAATTCGCGTCGCACTTGACTTTGGCGCCATGCACAAGTTGCTGGATTTGGTGGTTTGGTGTTTGAGGCTTGAGTGGGATTCGAGTGCGAGTTGAGGACGGGGCTTCGGAACATGCGCTCGTTCAACAAATTCATCATCGTCCGCACCTCGCCACGTCCGCCTTTTACCTTCCTGTCCGGGGCATGCTGTAGTCCAGGAAATTGTGGGAACCTGTGACTGTGACCTTGTCTTTGACCTCGACGCGTGTGATTGCTGGAGCAGGCTTTGAGAGCCATCGCCAGTTCGCTTGAGCTCCTTAGACTCACTCTCTTGGGATATTCGTGCTTGAAGGACGTGCGTCGGGGACGATGGACGCTTCTCCTCCTCAAAATATTCCCCGCTCCTCCTTCAACTAAATCCCCACTTTCCTTTGAGTTTGACTCAAATACTTTGCTTTGCTTTGAAACCATTTGGTCCTTTGACTCGCCGTGTGGTGGGAAGATGGCGCTAACCTTCGTCTCCGTCCTTAATTCTTCCATCTCAACTTACCCGCCAACAATAAACCAACTAACCAACTTTTGAGAATCAAATTGAAAAAAATTTCGCTATAAGTAGAAAGTAATGAGACAGGTGACGAAATGACGATGGCAATGTCAATGGCAATTCGAAATGGAAATTGAAGTAAAGTTCGCTAAGCCGTTCTGTCGCCGCGATCAGCGACCAGCGATTATCGTCTTATTTTTAAAATTGAATCAAGAATGAAAATACGAGGATAGAATGATAGAAAGTAGAAAATGAAGAACTCGTATATAAATGTTTAGATTATGAATTTGGCGTCCAAAAAGTTGAAAAATGAATCCGAAAATCTTTCCCATCGCACTCTTGGGATTTCTAAATGACGAGAATGAAAGTTGGAATCAGTTTTGTGGTTATGAGCTGTAGGCATGACGACTGAAATGTAATCAGAAATTATTCTCTTTTCCCTTGTGAAAAAGCCAAGGTGAGAGACAGAAATTCCAGGAAAAGGGAAAGGGAAAGAAAAGAGCATTGAACGAAGGCATCAAGTGGATGCTTCACAGCCACGTCGCATTTCTCCTCTGAAATTCCTCAGAAAAGTGCCAGAAACTAAAGCAAGCATTTTAATTCTTGTCTTGTTTCTTTTGCCCAAGCACTTGCGAAGCGTCACATGACGCAATCCCAACTCCAGCCATTACGCAGATTGCGCAAATCACGTAGTTCAAGAAAACGGATACGTAAAAATGTTCACGCAAAATTTCCAACTGAATTTCCATGGCAAAAAATATAGCGTTACGTGTTACGTTTACGTAAAGGATTTGACGTGATTTTCGCAATGTGCCTATTAATTCCACATACGCTTACGCAATCAAAAGAATCCTTCGGGGTCGTTAATTCCATTGCTATTTTGATTTGCACTAAAATTTCCAAAAGTCCTTTCTTCGGAAGCAATTACACCTTTTAATGCTCTTTTCTCTTCGCTTCCCTTTTCTTATCGCCGGAGCAATAATTCCCATGCGAAATGTTTCCAAGAAATGCAAATGATCAAGAATTCGCTTTTGACGGAATTGAAGAATGGAAAAGCTCCGTTTGATGACGCCGTGAGAGGATTGTTTGTGAATGCCTTTGACGGCATAACAAAGCCACGAATCCTCCGCGTGACCTTCTCGTTGTTTCTCTTGGAAATTCCTTTCAAGTGTTCCCCTTCCATTCTTCCTTAAGTCTTAGACCTTGAAGCAGACGAGATAAAGCCCGAGTTTTTGTTTTTTTGGGAGTTGTTGAAATGTCGACTGTGGCTTCATTGGATTTCAGTGGGAAGCGCGTGCTTGTGACGGGAGGCGGGAGGGGTGAGTTCTCAAGCATTCAGAAAGAATTGAATTGAGTGGTAATAAAAATGGCGTTTGTGTAGGAATCGGGAAGGGAATTGTGGAGAAGTTCTTGGAGCTGAAGGCGACGGTGGTGGTGCTGGACAAGGACGAGGGGCGTTTGAATGCGTTGAAGAGCGAGCAGCCGTTGATCGAGACTTTGTTGGTGGATTTGGCGGACTGGGACGCTACTGGGGCGGGAGTTTCAAGCGTGCTCCCGATCCACCACTTGGTCAACAACGCGGCCACCTACGGCATCCAGCACATCCTGGACGTGGACTCGGAGCACATGGACCGGTAAGAGAGACTCCGCCTTTTCACATTCAATCACTAAACTACAGCGAATCACTTGATGCTTTGATTGCAGACTGTGGGCGGTGAATGTGAAAGCGCCGCTGAATGTGGCTCAGGTGGTGGCTCGGGGGATGAAGGAGCACGGAATCTCGGACGGGACGATCGTGAGCATGTCTTCTGTGGTAAGTGGAGAGGAAGGAGGAGTTCCTTCCGCTCTTTCTTCACTTTGTTCTCTTTGCAGACTGACGAGCGGGTGATGGGGGACGCGGTGTACTCGGGAGTGAAGGCGGCGCTGGTGATGCTGACCAAGTGCATGGCGGTGGAGCTGGCGCCGCACGGGATTCGAGTGAACGGCGTGCGGCCCGCTTTGGTGGATACGGAGCTGATCCGATCGCTGCCGCAAGAGCACTGGGACTCCGCCGTCAAGCCTGTCGTGGAGAAGATGCTCTTCAAAGGCGCCATTCCAGCCTCGCACGTGGCCGACGCCGTCGTCTTTCTCTCCAGTCCGCTCTCTCAAAGCGTCACCGGCCACGTCCTCACCGTCGACCGCGGATTCCTCCTCCATTAAAACTTTTACAACGCATCCGCGCGCTTTCCAAGTCAACGAGCCATGCGAATGCACTTTGCGCAGACAAGTAGCGAGAAATGTTTGTGAATAAACAAGAGTCTCTAGAAATTACACTTGCCTCGTTCTCATCGCATACTCACACAACAATGGCATAGCATCTTTCACATTTCACCACAAAGTCCACACAAAACCGTCACTTGAAATCTCGGCGTGGGAAGATTCCCATTTCGTATCCACCGAGTTTTCCATCATTAGAAATTCCTGAGAATCTCTTGTTTTCACAGTTGCTTTTGGTTTGAATGGAAGGAGAGAGTGGGTCGAGTGAAATGAGAGCACTGGCCATTGAAAGTGGCTTTGAGGGCGAATGGGAAATCCAGTGCATTGAATTGAGGAAACAATTGCGATTGTTTCTGCGTGAGTTTCTGGGACGGATTTCAGTTGGAGCTCACACGGAGGTTCTCAGTGGAAATGGCGTGGTGGAAGTTTTTGTTTGTGGCGCTGGTGTTTGTGGGTTTGGTGCGCGTGAGTGTGTGCGTGGTGTGTTCGGTGGAGCCGAAGGTTGTGGACGCGTACACGCCGAAGGGGCGGATGGTGAAGGTGGGCGCGCTGGACGTGTACGAGACGATGGAGGGAGCGTTGAAGGGAAAGCGCACCGTCATCTGCGCCTACGACGTCCTGGGCATGACGAACAACGTGAAGCAAGTGGCGGACGCGGTGGCGGCGATGGGCGACTTCCGTATCGCCATCCCCAACTTCTTCAAAGTGGCGTCGCCGTTCTCCAAGACGAGTCCGCCCACAGAGTACGAGCCTTACTCGGCCATTTGCTCAAGCGCAAGTGTTTCCCTTTTTCATTCTCGCTTTCCTTTCCTTTAGCGCCGCACTCAAGACGTTCTTGGACGCGAACGGGGACTGGGCGAAGGTGAAGACGGACTTGGAGGCGGTGATGGCGCACTACAAGGCGGACGGCGTGCAGGAGTTCGGGATGCTGGGCTTGGGCTGGGGCGGCTTCATCGCCGTCCAGGCGTCCAAAGTCATGATGGAGATCAAGGGCTGCGCCATCGTCCACCCGACGCAAGTCACGGACGCAGACGGCATCGCAGTCAAGGCTCCGTTCTTCGTGATGCCGTCCAAGGACGAGCCTGACATGGTACACAATCCAAAACTTGCTCCAATCCACTCACACCTTCCACTTTTCTCTTTTCATTTCCAGACCAAGTTCCACGAGAACAACGACGTCGAGTTCCCGGGCAGTGCAGGGCACCACAAGTTCACATCCGCCCACGGATTCGCCGGCGGACTCGGCAACTTCAACGACCCCGTCGTGTCCAAGGAAGTCTCTCAAGTCATCAGCATCTCCGGGGCATACTTGGACGCGCTCATCAAATGACCTTCAGAACTTGACCTTTTTTCTTTTGATTTCATTAATTTATTACACGGAGCATAATAAAGTGGCTTGACTTGAGGAAAAGCGGGCATTTGAAGGAGTTTAATTTCGAAGGAAAGGATGTTATTGTTGACGAGGAGTGGCTTTCGAGGAATTCCATGTCATTCACGCTTTGTTCTCATTGCATTGGCTAAAGTATTGAGGAAACGAGGGAGTTGAGTGCGAGTGAGGCTGCGATGAGGACGATGACAAGCTTCGCGGTGTCTTTGGCTCTGGTGGTGGTTTCAGTGGCGCGATGTGGAGGGCAAGTGTGTGCCTCGCAGCCGTCAGTTCGGAATGAGTACACGCCCAAGGGCAGGACTTTGAAAATAGGCACGATGGAGATTTACGAGACGGAGGCGGGCGGGAGTTCGTTGGGGACGTTGATCCACGTCCACGACATCTTGGGCCTCAACACGAACGCGAAGCAAGTGGCGGATCTCGTGGCGCAGCATGGCCGCCTGCGCGTCGTCCTTCCGGACTTCTTCAGGGGCAAGTCGCCCTACACCAAAGCCAACCCGCCGAGGAAGTAACAAGAGAAATTACAAATCTTTTTATGGATTAAAGTGCAGTCATGAAATTAAACTCGGCGTTGGTTGTTTGTAGCCAGACGGCGATCCTGGCGTTCATCGGAGAGCACGGAAACTGGACGCGGACGACGAGGAGGGATTTGCTCGCGGTGATGGAGCACTACAGCACAACTCACGGAGTGAAAACCTTCGGGATCTTCGGCTTCTGCTGGGGCGGACACATTGCAGTGATGGCTTCGAAGGAAATGAAGGACTTCAAGGCCGGCGCCATCATTCACCCGGGCATGGTGACGAATGAAGACGGACTCCTCGTCCAGGCTCCCTTCTTCATCATGCCTTCCCGGGCCGAGCCAGACATGGTCACAATCAATTGCATTTATTTCCTTACCTCAAGCATCATTTTCATATCTAACGAAGCTCTGAGCAACTTATCAAACTTATGCAAACGCTTGTTGGATTTTCAAATAGATGCCGTTTTTGAAAAACCAAGAGAAAAGGTTTCCGTGGACGGTTGGGCACAGGAGATTCGAAATGTTCCACGGATTCGCAGGAGGCTCTGCCAACTTGGACGATGCGGAGAATGGAGCCGCAGTTGTGGAAGTCGTTAAAATTCTTTCAGCATTTTTTTATCTTCTCATGTAATTGCATAGCACGTGAGAGATTTCATAATTAAATCATTCCGTGCATTTGATTCTACTTGAATTCCAGTTGAGTATTGCATTAAGTAGAAATTCAGTGTTGACATTTACATTGCTTATTCCGGGAAAGCTTTCCGCAACCAAAATGTATGTACTTGGAAAATAAACAAGGAAGATCCCTGATTCTACAACCTTTCAACTTGGCATCTTTCCTGTCAGCAATAATTCCAGCTACACTGGAAAAACTCATGCATCAAATTTCCAAAGCCTCATTCCATTCCGTGTCTCCCAACGCTTTCCTTTCTACGACAGTGCATCTGAGGTGGTCAAAAGCGCATCTAAACTTCATCTCAATAACTCGCATGCGCTCTTCTTGACGTTGTCATTGATTTGAATCGCTCAATGCTCACTTGATGCCATAAACATTTTGCGCCTGGAATTTCTCCACTTTTCCAGTGTATTGATTCCAATTATTGTGATTGTTGACTAGAAACAAAGTGTGTTTTGATTTACATATTGAGTGTGACTGCGTGGTGGTGCAGTCAAGTGCCAAGTATAATGAGGAGCTACGACTTGAATGTTGCTCCGAGAGAAATCTCCACCCACACTTGCCTACTTGTCCTGAGGGAGATTTGAAAGTTTGCGATGGAGGATTGCTCTGCATATCGGAGTTTGCTCTGGAGAAAGATCCTCACCTGGAAATCCAAATCAAAAGTCCAGAAGAAGCGACAGCTGGAAGCGAAGGTACGTTGAATGATTCCTGGTCTGTGCTTATAATTAATGCGTGCATGAGTAGGAAGAGCATACGGAAAGCCAGTGCTGGTTAAAAACGCAGATGCTGGGAGTGGAGATAAGCCTTTCGTCCTTCACTTTCCTCCTTCCAACTCATAGTCAGTCTCGAGTGTGACAATCAATTCCTCCCTCCGTCCACTGCACCTTTCCACTCTCGCAATTTATTTTGTCTCCGTCAACTGTTTACACTGCACTGCACGCGGCGATAAAAAGGCAATTACGAGGAACTTTTGCACACACACAACAAGGAAACAATTGTGTTGTTATTTTGTGTTGACTTTGGAGCAGACGCTACTCTGCACTCAACTCCTGTAAATGTGTCCGTGATTTCCTCATGCCCTGCATTCCTGGGTTTATTCAATGACTCAATCATTCGCCACAGTTTCAAACTGGGCCACGGAGCTCAAATCAAATGAAAGTGCAAGTGGGAAAAACGTGTTGCGTATTCCTAATTGCTCGAGTAAGTAATTATTGACTTTTGAAATGCGTAAATGGGTAAACAATTGCTTAAGCTCTTTCCAATCTCATTCACAATTGCATAGCATAATTTCATGTTTGACACACTTGAACTGTCTGCTTCATGGCTTCGTGTGTGTTTGTCCAAGGACACTGAACACACGACGAGTTACTCTCAAAGCTCAATCACCTTCCGTTCGTCGTTCCTTAATCACCCGTCCTTCGAGATCTGAGTAATTAGCCAGAGTGCTAATGACAGGAATTAAGCGTCCACTCTAGTCCCAGCACCTGAAATCCCAATCAGTCACTTTCCATCAAGTCTCTCACCAACCAATTCATTTCTCTTGTATTCAAAAATCACTTGTTAGTCTTAGAATTCCCATAAGTCCTCATTTCTCAAGACTTGCCAGTGCCATGAGTTTTGCACCAGCGGTGAGTGAACAAGAATTTTAAAAAGAGGAAACTTGGAATTGATTGGTTTGTGTTTGTTGATTTGGCAGGAGAGTGAGAAGAGGAGGAGCGAGGGGAAGTGCGAGTGCTTCGAGGACATTCTGGAGGTGGTTGGTTCGCAAGGGAGATTTCAAAAGTTCCTGCTCTACGCAGTCGTGAGTCCGATCATCGCGCTGGAGCCACTCTTCACTCTCAACGCCATCTTCATGCTGTTCGAGCCGGAGCACTGGTGCCACGTGCCTGGGAGAGACAACCTCACAACTGTGGAGCAGTGGAAGAATCTCACCATCCCCACGTACGTCAATATTTAAACGCAATCTTTCCCGCCAAATATTCCTCTGCTGATCATTTCTTTGATTTGCTGATGCAGTGAGATTGGCCCGGATGGGAACCCGCGTCCGAGCAGCTGCTTCATGTTCAACTCCAGCAGAGCGATGGTGCGTTGTGAGTTTGGCTGGGACTACGACAGGACGGACTACGAGAACACGCTCCCGTCGCAGTTCGACTGGGTCTGCGAAAAAGCCCACTACGCCACCGACGCCTTCACGTTGGCCGCAGTGGGGAACGTCGTGGGAACGATTCTCTTCGGACAAGCCGCCGACAAGTCTGTCCTTTGACTAACGATAAGCATTTGCTCCCATTAGTCCCTTCCACTCATTTACACGATGATTTCTTAACTAATTGCAGGTTCGGGAGGAAGCCCATCTTCTTCATGACGTGTCTCGTGAACCTCGTGTTCCGCATCACGAGTCTCTTCATCCCGCAGTACTTCACCGTCTTCTTAGTTCATCAATTCCTCGTTGGCACCGCCTTCCCCCTCATGTACATCGCCCCCACACTCATCGCAGCAGAAGTCAGCGACAAAGGTAACGCCTCGAAAAACCAACCAAAACAATCCTAAATGGAAAATGACACAAGTCTCCGTTTCCTCTGTTTGTTCCAGACTACCGCGCCTGGATCTACTCCTTCACGTGGATGATTTGGGTCTTCGGAATGGCGTCTCTCCCGCTCCTTGCCTGGCTTACGAGGACTTGGATGGTCATGGGCCTTGCGACGTCCATCCCAGGCGTCGCTCTTCTCTTTTACTGGTGGTGGATCCCGGAGTCCCCGCGCTGGCTCATTTCGCAAGGGAAGCTTTCGGAGGCTGCGCAAGTGATTCGGAAGATCGCCGAGGAGAACGGGACGTCCGAGAGACTTTCAGCGGCGCAGCTGGAGCTGATGCTGAAGAAAGTGGCAGTGAAGATGAACGAGGGCTGCAAGCGAGTGGGCGTGTGGACGCTGTTCCAAAAGTTCAGACTCGCCAAGAACACAATCCTCGTCACCATCTCCTGGTACAAACAACTTTTCTCTTCTACTTGAGGGGAATTTTAAATTGAGACTTGGTGAATTTCTTCCAGGGCCATGAACAACTTCATTTACTACGGCATCACCCTCAATGCGACGAGTCTGAGCGGGAATCAGTTCGTCAACTTCTTTATCCTCGCAGTCATTGAAATTCCCGCCGGATACTTCGGCGGCGTTTTGGCGGACAAGTTAGGAAGGCGCTGGACGCAGGTTTTGTTCTTTACTTGCTGCGCAGTGACTTGCGTGGGGGCAGGGGTGGGGGCGATGTTCCCCAAACTCTCCGCTCTCGTCATCGTCTTCATCGTCATTGCCAAGTAAAAGTTGCTTCCAAAGCTCATTTCCATAAAGGCGTTATCAGTGAATTGTTTCGGATTTATTTTTGGATTTGATTTCCAGATTTTCCGTCACACTCACATTTTTGATCGTGTACATGCAGGCGACGGAGGTGTTTCCGACGCAGCTGCGATCAACGGGCAGTGGCTTCGCTTCCACAGTCGCCTGCGCCACGAGCATCGCCGCTCCTTACATGATCTTCTTGGTAATAAATTCAAATTGAAACACTTGAATTTCTTGACTTGTGAGCAGTGGCAGAAATGACGGGAGGTTTTTCTTGCAGGGCAAAATCAATGTAGCTGTGCCGTACGCGTTTCTGGGTGCGATGTCTTTGGTGGGAGTCCTCGCGTCCGCCTTCCTCCCCGAAACCCTCAACCAAAAGCTCCCGGAGACGCTCGAGGATGCGAACGAGTTTGGGAAACACGAGCCCTTCTGGAGTTTTAAACCGCAAATGAAAGACCTGAATGCACCGTCCACTGACAACAAAGCAAACGCACGCTTTTAGTGCCAACTTTTACTTTTACTCGTTTTTTGCAAATTCTCATTTTTACAGCCTACTTAACAGCCACACAGTTGGAAAATCCTTTGAAATAAATTGTTACTTTTAAGAGTCGGAATTGCGCTGCAGCAACGTACCTGAGTTCTAACACATCTGCACTAAGCAAGTCAAACGGAATATTCCGCACGGCGTCCAACTTGTTTCCCTTCAAATCACAAACTGTCGACTATCCTCAATTTAACTTATAAATGCAATTCCAACCAGCATTTCCATTGCATTTTATCTTTTATCAGAGCATAATTTGAATGTTGTCACACTTTGACGCTCATTCACCAACCATCCACAGACCGCATCTTCCATACGTTTTTTCCTCATGTCTCATTCGAAAGCCTTCGTTTTTTCTAGAATTCTTACATTCTTCCTAATTAGCCGCATTAATAACCAATAAACGGCGTTGAGGCGACCAGCAGCGCATCCAGCATTTTTATTCACGTCACAAATCGGCTAAAGACTCATCACATCTACTCTGAATTTCCAACACATTTCTTACACTTGTTCAACAAGTCTGCATTTTTATTTTTTTCATCTTTCAAAGTCTGATTTTTTTCTTCCCGAAAATTCAAATTTAATTTTTTACACCCTTTCACAAAGTCCGCATATGTTTTTTTTTGTCTAATGCTTTATATGTAAAAGTTCCGAATTTTGATTTTTGTAATTTTTAAAAAGTGCTCTTTAAACTCTCGAACCAACTCTTTAAAAAGTGTTGGTTTCAGTCGTGCGTCGTGGAAGCGGAAATGCGTATGCCTTGTATAAAGTAATTACCTCAGTGAAATTAAATTCAAGGAAACTTAAATGCACTCCAACTTTCTCACCACTCGCACTCATGCCGTCACATCCTGGCTTTATATAAAACCATTTCAATGCAATAAAGCACTTAAGTAAGTCTTGTTAATACTTGTTAAGATTTTAAAGGACTTTGTTATTTAAAAATGCTAAAAATGAGTAAAATGAATCAAGTATTTAATTGTTCCAAGCTACGATCCACACAGAAAGTTGGTTTGGAGTGGAACGAGAGAATTTCTATGCGTAACTGGGTGTGGCTGACTAGTGAGGGGATGATGGACGCTAAGCTGGAGCGGCAACTACCGACAAGTTACCTTTTAAAATTCCTCAACCTGCAAGCGCATTTATCTCCACACACATTATTTTATTTTAGCATGTACTTTAATGGTGAATTGGGACGTGCATTTTTTAGCTAAAGGAAGGATAAAGCTGAAATTGAGGTTTATGGAAAGTAACTAAATTCCTAATATCCAGCTACGAGCAACGAGACTAAGTTATTAACGAGGAAGTCCAGGAAGTTTGGTGTTGATTCTCTTTCCATGGTTTGAAATGCCCCCACCTGAATCCCTTTCATGTTCAGCGACGCAACTCTTGTTCGCATCAGCTCTTTTTCCCAGCGCACTTTGAGCTTCTCTGAAGTAACTGTGAGAGAACTGAGGAGGTCGCACATCTTTTCCGGGATGCTGAAAGCTTTGTCGAATGCGAAAATGTAATTCCCGCTTCCTTCCAATAACAGGATCACTCCAATGGTGCAGAGAGGCAAGTCTGAAGAATAACGAATGGCCACATAGCCCCCGACTATTCCCATTTGAAGCGTTACTAGTTTAGTCAAGTAGACAATTTGAGAGAAGCTTCGGTTGAAGTAATGTATAAGGAGGAGTAGCACTCTCACTTCCTTCCACATTTTCTCCAGCTTCATAAACAAACCACACTCTTCACCTTCCCTACACATTTCAAAGGAACAAAGTATTAAACCATGTCAACTGAGATTCCTTCATATTCACTCAAAATAAAATGGGAAAAGACCTTGCCATAGTCGCAACGGCAGACGAATATCCGTCTATGGTTAAGGTAGCATAGTTGAGAAAGGACATGATGCAAAAGACGACGTGATAAGCAGCTGATATCAAAATAAAGTAGAAGAAGCTGTTGACAGGGCAGAGGATCCACTTGAGGAGAATCGTGTGAAAATCAGAGTCACTCAGTCCAAAGGAATAATGGACGAGAGAGAAGATGAAGGCGGGAGTGTTTGGATGAGCGATGCTAACAAATGTCACTCCGAATACCATACTCAGAAACGTAAGCGGGAGATACTTTAAAGCCAACTCTTGAAATCCCCTTCCGTTCCCTAAAATATTCAGTGTACAAAAGTAAGCAACACGAGTGGCGATAGTACGCAATTTTCTCAGACTCTTAAAAACGCTTTGTCCTTAAACTTGACGCTCTTTGAAAAAAGTTTTGGTTTGGAAAAAGAGTACTTTGAAAAGATTGGTTTTAAGAATACAGAGCTACCTCGAAATGAAGTTACTCAAAAAGGTAAAATGTTCTTACTCTGACTTGCGGCATGAAAATGCTCAGATTGTGGAGCATGGAAAATCTGTTCCATGATTGCTTGATTGATATCAGGCCAGGAGATTGAGTAAATGATCATCATACAGGAAACAACTGTAAAACCCCCACTGGCCATGATAGTCGCAACGAGAAAAAATGGTTGGTCTGCTGAGTGGGGAAACGAAACAACTCGAAAAAGCCCAGCGAGTGTTTGCAATGTGTACATCACCAACAGGCAAATCCAGGATTTTTGAAGAAACAGCTGTAATTTTGAGGTGAGAAGATGCACTTGAACATCAACCTTTTTATTCTGGCCCTTTCTACGCCATCGTCCTTCACGTCCTGGCTCTTCGGGTATTACTTGAAACGGGAAAAGGAGAATCTTGGAGAGAAACGCGTATGCTCTCATATTCCAAACAAGATCTTCCTTCGTGAGCAACATTTTGATTCTTACGAGGAAGCAGCAGAGTGGTAGGAAATATTCACGTGGAAGCTCCAACAAAGTTGCTTTACTTTGTGCCTGCTCTTAAAGCGAGGAGGATATCCAAGAAGTTCATGTATTCCTGGGTTATTACAAAAGCAGTAATTATAATCCACTTTGAGTAATTATATTTTAATTGCAATTTCAAGTTTTTTTACTTGTAATTTGGATGAGCGCCAAATAATGTGGATGCATATTTTTCCCAAGTTATCATTCACATGAGAAATCAAATGGACAATAATTATTATTTCAAAGTTCAAGTTGGCTTTATTAACCTGTCAAATCGTACAATTACAAAAGTTTTAAAAAGTATTGGAATAATTTTGAAAGCAATCGTCTAACCTGGTACTTAACTTTTTTCAATTACTCTTTATAAGCCAGCACAGAAATACTTTGGGATGCTCAAGCGATAATTACCGTGGACAGTATTCGAACAATCACATACTTGCCAAATGGCCATATGAGATTTATTTATAGGCTTGAATGAAATAAACCAACGACTGTCGCTCTGAAGCGAATAATGGCACTAAACGTCCACTGATTGGCATCTTTAAAATTGGGTTAAGAGCTACTAAGTCCAATGTAGTTGCTGTATGTAATTTACTTGAGTTTCGAGTTGAATTTCCAAAGGATTTTTAGCACGATTAAATCCCATGTATATTTACTCATTTATAATTATTCGCCTTCTACGTACTTAACTAACATTGGGAAAACACAAACATACCTATAAAGGGCTTCAATAACCCTTTTATTTTAATTGCGAACACAAATTATTTAGTATGACATTTCTGTTTTCAAAACTCCTTTAAAGACCGAGGCGCAAGTTTGTAATTTAGCACGCTAAAGAAACGCCAGACATTCGTTTAATTTTTAGAGCTACTCAAGTACAACGTAGTTGCTGCACTAGATTCACTTTAATATTATTGCCACCTTAAACCAAAGGATTTAAGACAATTTAATTAAGCACATGCATAATTACTGCTTTATATTTTTTCCTAGACATATTTATCGTCTCACGTATTTTGCTAACACAAGTCATACATACATACAGCGTTTTCATGACTAAAGTATTTTAATTGCAGAGGTTGCAACTTGGTATCGTGTCCATGCTTTAATTCAACAACGAGCTCCACGTTTCCAATTAGGAATCTTAAAGAAAGTATCCCACATAAGTCCCCACTAAATGCTTCCACTCAAATACTTGATTTTGAAAATGAGAAAATGGAAAATCAAAACTATCCTTTTAAATTTAAAAAGTGTTGTCAATTCAAAATGAGCTAATTGCAATATTAAATGTTATTCAACGTATTCACAATTAGGTAATTTTAGTCTATGTGGAAAAAGAAGGTTGAACACCCACCAGACTTTCGATACTTTGATTTTGCTACGTGTAGCATATTTTCAGTTTAATTCCTCTCGTAGAGATGAGCCGAGAAGTATCCTCCCCACACACAACTACCACCTAAGAACTCCGACATTTCCGACGTGATTATTAATATGGAAACCTCCAGATTCCATTCAGATTCCAGAGCAATGCGTGGAGGTTCTGGAAAACTTTATTCATTCTTCTCTTTACTCACTTTTCAATTGCTTGCAAACAGTAGCGAATCCAGGGATAGGCAAAGCATGCAAGTGTTAACCCCACAAGTTTCACAATAACAAACTTGCATCGTATTCACAAGACAATTTTAAATGCACGAACACCAAAGCAAGACTCTTTGTATTGCTCTTGTATATTTTACAAAGTGTCAACAACAAAAATTCAGCCTTTTCAGAAATTGTAAAACATGAAACTTTTGACTTTTGACAAAGTGGGAAAAATTAAATGTCAGTATTTTGAAAAAGCGCAAAAAATAAAAATGGAGACTTTAAAAGTAAAAATAATCCTGCCTTTGAAAGTGTAAAACATAAAAATACAGACTTTACAAAAGTGTAAAAAATGTTGAGCGCTGTTGAAAAAGTGTGAATAAAAACAAAATGGGCTGGAAACGTACACTGGTATAATGAGGTATTAGCGGATTCGTTTTCGTGTAAAAATTCCTTTAGCTTTGAAATATCCTTTACGAGGATGTTAGCACAACGACAGTTGGGTCAGTATAAATTGAATCTCTTTATCTTGATATCTTCAGTACAAACTCTAACAATGAAAATGTTGTTGCTCTCCTTCACCTCCGTCCTTCTCACCTCCATCTCCAGCTCCGTCCACGCTCACAAATCTACGCTAACTATCGACGCCTTCGGACGAAACGCTAAGTTCGGGACTCTTTTTGACGCACGTACCGACTCCTTCCTCCCCGCCAACTTTGTCCAAAGCAACGAGCCAGACCTGGTCCTTCCAGCTGGCCTTTTCCAACGTGACATAACTACAAGTATGATTTTCACCTCACACAAAAAATCAACAAGTGTAAAGCAAAGTATAGTTAAATCCTCGTGAGACATTTTAGAAAATTACGACCCCGATGACCGGTGCAAGTTGAGTTTTCTCTCGGGCCTCATCCCCCTCACTGGACGAACCACTTTCCTCAACTTACCGAGCAAAGCTCAGTATTGGGCAATGTTATTCTCAAGTTTATGGCCGACGAAGTAACACTGGATTTGAACAATAAGCAACACCAGAATATTTTTGCATACGAACATTTAAACCTGGACGCATTCACCCGCATAGTCGTTGGAGTCAGATGCGGAGCCACCATCTCACTCAAGTTTACTCAGGTCAGGAGGGAAAGTGAAGATGTGAATGTGACCGAAATTCAGATGACCAAGTGCCTAAAGTAGTTAGGCATGTGACAAACTAAAAGCAATGGCATGGCATTGACGCAGAGCCGCAGGCTGTAGAACGGGAGAGCAAGTAGGAGAAATAGTCGTGGAGTGCCGTTTGGTGGAGCTGATCCTGCATTTCTACAACGAGAGCTACTGCGCCTTCATCGTCAACTTCAACAACTGCTCCTCCTCCTAATGTCAACGTGTCTATTTTTTTCCCATTTCTAGATATTTATCCGCACGTGACTCACTCCTTGATTTTGGGGGCAACAAGTGAAATCTTTCGCGGGTCCTTCCTCCTCTTTGTTTCCGGTAACGTGGGATTTTGCGCATAGTCCTTTCAAAAATTACAAGTTAGAAGTGAGAAGATTTACACAAATAATAAATACACACGAATCTTTTTCAAGTTGCATTTCAAGTTTATTTTATTATTTAAAAACACTAAATTAGAAAGTAAAATAAATGAAAGGATTTTATTTGCTTGCTCTTAATTGCATCGCATTAAAGTGTGTGGATGAAAGGAAGGATTGTAAGGAAGGGCTCAGGGAGAACTTCAACTCTCATTCCCTTCCAACAATCAACTGGCCCATTTACACTGCATTTCCTCATCCTTATGAAGCTCCTTATTACACAAACAAACACAATTTAGGTTTCAGTCGTGCGTCCTCCAAGCCAAAATCCATATACCTTGTTTTGAGTACCTCACTCAAATTAAATTCAAGGAAACTTAAACACTTTCCAACTTTTTCACCACTCATCCCGTCACATCCTCCTTTTATTTAAAATCATTTAAGAGCAATTTATGATTTAAAAATGCCAAAAATGAGTCAAATGAGAAATGAATCCAAGTATTTAATTGTGCGCAGTTACGATCGTCACAGAAAGTTGGTTTGGAGTTAAACGAGAGAATTTCTATGCTTATCTGTGGCTAAATAAAGCATTACCGACAACTTTTCCTTTTTAATTTCTCAACCTGCAAAAGCATTTATCTCCACAGAAATTGTTTTATTTTACAATGTACTTTAATGGTGAATTGGGACGAGGTTTACACAAAACTATAGATGGGCTATCAAGTAGTAATTATTTTGAATACACACAACTACATTCCCCTTTTCTAACTTAACTCATTATACCCTACTTGGGCTTCACGACTACGCTTATTACGTACTTTTAGAGGGAACTCTAAGGAAAAAACAACAACTCCTTTGTGGATTCTTTTCCAGATTGGAGACAGTGCTTTGGGATATCAAGTGCATAAGCACAGGTAAAAAGGATAAAGCTATACTTGCGATATGTCATTACATTTACATTATCAACCTCACATTCGAGTTTATCCAAAGTTACTCAATTCGTAATTTCCAGCCACAAGGAGCGAGACTACGTTATTAACCACGAAGTCCAGGAAGTTGGGAGTTGATTCTCTTTCCACACTCTTCCGCTTCGCTAGACATTTCAAAGGAATCAAGTATTAAACCAAAATCAAATGAATGGCTCCATTCTTTTGGAAAATAGAATAGGAAAAGACCTTGCCATAGTCGCAACGGCAGACGAATATCCGTCTATGGTCAAGGTAGCATAGTTGAGAAAGGACATGATGCAAAAGACGACGTGATAAGCAGCTGATATCAAAATAAAGTAGAAGAAGCTGTTGACAGGGCAGAGGATCCACTTGAGGAGTGTCGTGTGAAAATCAGAGTCCCTTAGACCAAAGGAATACTGGAGCTGAGCAAAGATGAAGGCGGGGGTGCTTGGATAAACGATGCACAGAAATGTCACTGAAAAGACATACTCAGAAAGGAAAGCGGCAAATACTTTAAAGCCAACTCTTGAAATCCCGTTCCCTTCCCTAAAATATTCAGTGTACAAAAGTAAACAACACCAGTAGCAATCGCAGGCAATTTTGCCGAACAGGCGGACTTTTGCAAGACTTAAAATAAATTACATTCTCTCAAACAAGTTTTGTTTTTAACTTTACGCCCTTTGAAAAAAGTTTTGTTTTAACGATTACGCGGTGTGAAAAAGAGTAATTTGAAAAGATTCGTTTTAAGAATGCAGAGCTACCTCGAACTGAAATTATTAAAAAAGGGAAAATGTTCTTAGTTCTTACTCTGACTTGTCGCATGAAAATCCTGAAATTCTGCAGCTCGGAAAATCTGCCCCATGAGTGCTTGGTTGATATCAGGCCAGAAGATTGAGTAAATGATCATCATGGAGGAAACAACTGTGAAACCCCCACTGGCCATGATAGCGGCAACGAAATAAAAGGGTTGGTCGGTCGGGAGAGGAAAGGCAACAACTCGAAAAAGCCCAGCATATGTTTGCACTGTGTACATCACCAAGAGACAAAGCCAGGATTTTTGAACAAACAGCTGTAATCTTGAGGTGAGAAGATGCACTTGAACAACAGCCTTTTCACTTTGGCCCTTTTTATCCCGTCTTCCTTCACGTCCTGGCCCTCCGGGTATTACTTGAAACGGGAACAAGAAAATCTTGGAGAGAAACGCGTATGCTCTCATATTCCAAACAAGATCTTTCGTCGTCAGCAACATTTTGATTCTTAGGAGGAAGGAGCAGAGCCGTAGGGAAAATTCAAGTCCAAGCTCGATCAAAGTTTCCTTTACTTTCAGTCTGTTCCTGAAGCGAGGAGGATATCCAAGACATTCATGTCTTTCCTCGGTTATTATCAAAGCAGTAATTATAATAAATTTTATATTCCGATCCACTTTCAGTATATTTTAATTACACTTTCAAGTTTTTTTCACTTGTAATTTGGAGCGCCAAATAATGAGTATGGAAATTTTGGGGATTTTATCATTCCCATGAAAAATCAAACCGTGAATAATTATTTGGAATAATTTTGAAAGTTATGGTCTAAGCTGGTACTTAACTGTTTTTATGATTGTTTATAAGCCGGGAGAGAAATACCTTGCGATAATTACTGTAGACAATATTCCAAAAATCATATACTTGCCAAATCAGGCCTTATCATTACTGGGACAGCTTAACTTAAGTAATTATATATAAGAATATCTTAAGTAGGTCGCTCCTTGTGCCGAAAATCCCCCGGGCATACACTTTCTGCCAACGCTAGTAATGGCCTTATTCCGTTCATTTATAGGCCTCTTGAAACTGAAATACACGGACGACTGTCGCTCCGAAGCGAATAATGACACTAAACGTCCACTCATTGACATCTTAAAAAATGGGGTTAAGAGCTATTTAAGTCCAGTGTAGTTTCTCTATTAGATTTGCTTCAGTGTCGACTTTATTTTCCAAAGGATTCAGCAGGATTTTATCACATGTATAATTACTCCTGTATAATTATTCGCCTTACATGTTTCATGTCCCAAGTACTTTACTAACATTGGTAATGCATACGTACATAGTTCCTGTTCTAGATTCACTTAATTATTACTCCCACCTTAAACCAAAGGATTTAAGACAATTTAATTAATCACATGCATAATTACTGCTTTATATTTTTTGGGTATCATGTCCATGTTTTCAATTGAAGAGCGCGGTGCACGTTTGTAACCAAGGATCTTAAAGAAG
>JAAXYX010001858.1:0-20225 GCA_036851915.1 Ptenothrix huangshanensis | reverse complement strand
TATTAAGAAGTGTATTTAATAAGCAACTAATTTAAACTTATTCCAAAAAGATATTGTACTGTATACTGTGTCGTTTGGCAATTGCAATTGTGCAACAGTGACTTATTAAAGTTTTTCTCTAAAAATTTGAAGTCCAAGACGCATTTTTAAGCTTTTTTCTGCATTCTTACTGCGTTCCTAATTTTATCGAAGCGAATCACAGGTTTTTGTCCTTCAGTATGAATTTTTTGCTTTTGACACTGTTCAACATTACAACTTTTACGGTGTACCAGCCCTGATAATTATTATCGAAGTGCAAGATTTGAACTACAAGTTCTTTATGCATGTGAAATTATTAGCAATATTGAATAGTGCGTATGTGAAAGATTGTACAAAAATAACTAACACATTTGCACTCTAAAAAGTCTATATCAAATATCTGAATTCCCTAAAGGCAATCATCCCAAACCACAAATGCGTTCATATTATACAGATTAAGATTTAGTCCCACTTTCCCCTTGTTCCTTTCTCCCATATCTTTTTCCTATTCATGAGATTATGAGATTTTTGAAATATATGAACCAAAAGATATTATTTTTCCCATTCTTACACTAATACACAAGATGAGTTTGGTTAATAGAGTGTATCGTATACCGAACTCAACTATCCGATAGGAGATGAAGCAGAAGCAGAAGCAGAAGCCTTACGATTACGATTAGAAAGTGAGGTTCCATGTTTCCCCAGTTATGAATGGGTTAAATTGATTCATCCCATGGACTCTGCATCATCCTTCGTGTTGAACTTATCGTGTTTGTCGGCGACAAGTACAAGCTTATCCACTTATATTATGGATGGTCTCGCACTGCACTGTACTGCACTGGAAAAGCACGATCGTCGTCGTCAATATTTGACTACTTGACAACTTCATATCGAACGACTACGGAGTCTACCTTCGCTCGGTGCAGAGTGCCCTTTCAATTCTCTCTTTCTCTCCTTCTTCTTCCCCCATTCCAACTTTACTACCTTTTACCTATACACACTCCTTTTCGTTAGCAAACATTATTAAATATTACAGTAGAAGCTTAGAAAATCTCAAAGGATTGGAAGGAACATTCAATTACTCTCTTCCCCCAGTTCACACACAGTACAGCACACCACACCACACCACACCATACCACAGCATCTCTTCCAAAGAGCTTCGTACTAATACAGAAATGAAATCCCTGGTTCTCGGAGTTACTATTTACAGTTAGTAAGTTGGTCAAAAGCAGTAGATTATTTCTGTGTAAATGTTTATTTCCCAAATGCATTAGCCGCAATCCAAAATAATGACTTGGTGCAAGAACTTTGTTCATTCATTCAGTTTTAAGTAGAATAATACCCTAAGTTATAGGTATAAGGGGGAAATTATTTCTGGCTTTGAAACACGTGAGGAGCACAATGAAACACCAACGCAACGTTGTACTGCACCGTGGCGTGGGCAGCAGCCAATGTCAATTCAAAAAGTAAATATGTAGTACCTGCATTAAGGGTAACTGCAATAGTAATCTATAACTTTGCACTTTGACTAGGTACTGGTGATTTCATATGAATAAGATCGAGGAATAAGGTAGATACCTGTAACAGGTAGGTAGGTAGGTAGGTATAGTGCCCTCGTGCAAATATTATTCGGTGTGTCAACTGCCACGAGCATTTCCTTCCGAAACTTGAAGGAAGGTAATTAAAATTGTAATTATTATCATTCTTACAATTGGCACACATTGGTAGGCACTTTGAACGTAGGTGTGTTTGCACACTGCTACACACGTGCTGAGCATAATGAATGCTGAACTGCTAGCAATAACATTGGCATTCTGCTTAAGAGGCCACATGTAATTATTTAGCTCTTTTTCACTCTTCAACGACAATATGTACCTAATTTTCTTACATAAATATGACAATGTTTTTGTATGGAACATCTCACAGGTTTCTACATAAATGCACGTACACTGTAAATACTAGTTCATCTTAATGCTAAATATGAATTTTTGAAAAGATTTAGCAAAATTTCGAAGCGTTTCAAAATTTCTCAAATATGAAATTTTGAATGATTTTGAATCATCAATAGGAAAAAGTTTAAATGTTTTTAAAATGGGAAATTTTGAAACGTTGCAAAATTGAAAAAATAAGAAGTTATGAAGCAGTTAAAAAATTTTAAGGTGGAAATTGTGAATGGATTTAAAATCTACGGAATCTTTTGAAAAAAATTTGAAACCTTTTGATTTTTCAAATATCGAAATTTTGAAGCTTTTCTAAATTGTTCAAATAAGAAATTTTGAAACCTTTGGAATTTTTTCAAATATCGAAATTTTGAAGCGTTTCAAAATTGTTCAAAAAGGAAATTTTGAAACGTTTCAAAACAGCCAAAACAAATTTTAAAATGTTTAAAATTGGTAAAATAGAAAATTTTGAAACGTTGACAAACTGAAAAAAAATTAAAAGGTGTTACAAAATTTTAAAATGGAAAATTTGAAAGGATTTAAAAATTGTCTAACTACACCGTAAAAGCTGGATCATCCCGGAGGACAAACAAGTAATCCATTTTATAATAATCACAAACTAATCTTGAACACAGCTCGGGTGCATCTGAATGAAAAATGCATTGAAGGTGCATTTCAAGCACGTCAATCAGCCCGACATAATATTTTAGTGCATTTGAGAAGCACCCAAACTTCATAATTATGTATATTGAATCCTCTTACATTTTTGACTTTCTACATGCATGTATGCATTTGTGTCTGTTTGAAGATTCTTTATTTCTTACAGTGTATTCCAGATGGAATGAAAACATTATTCATGATAATTCAAAAACTATTCTAATTACAGCTTTCAACTCTCTGAAACCCACTTCACTTAACTTACAGAATAAGCTTCTTAGATCTAGATCCTCATTATTTTTGTTCCTCCATACACGTGCTATTTGTGCAAATTTGGATTTCTTCTTGGCACAGCCAAGGATAAAATTACTATTGCTATAAATGTGGTAAATGAGATCGACACACGAGTACAAGTACAACAAGAGTACCAGGAATCGAATTGACGAAGACGAGAGAGGAAAATGTTAAGTTTAGAATAACGAAGGAAGAGACATCCGTCTAGACAAGCGACAACCTAAACTGATGCCCAAGTATACTCACATCTTCGTTTGTCAATTCAATTCAATTCATTAAATTAATGCACTGCTTCTGGTTCGGCTTCTAGTACCGATCTCGTCTTGGTTCCAGTTCAAATTCAAAATTCCAAGAAGTGCTGGTGGGGAATTCACTGGAAATATATACATACATTATAATGTAGGTATGCGAGGAGCCACGAGCAACAGCTCATCCCTCCTTGGTTGTCAAATACGATACGATGCAAATGTGATTACAGCGTTTGTCTTGAACGTTTCGATGAGCGTCTAAAGATCACAATTTCCGTTAGAAATGCAAAACTTTAGATGAGATGGGAAGTGGAAAATGAAATTAACTTGTTGGCTGAGAGCATACGTGGAAATGTGTGCTATGCTGGTATGGTATGGTATGGTAGCTCGATACACTAATTCTGTGTGATTACCTATGATTAGCTCACATGCCATCTGCTTTCGTTTTCGTATTCGTATTCGTTTTCATTTTCATTTTCATTTCCATTTCAACAACTCCATGTCCTACATGGATTAATAATCCCGATCCCGATGATGTTCGTATTTATATGTAAGCGTAATTAGGTAGTGTATACAAATTATTCATGTCTACAGATATCCGTGCTCGTTCTTTTGTTGCTATATTATAATACTAATATGTAATATTTATCTAGACCATACATACCTATATCCACGTACTATGTTTTATGTGTTATGTAATAAAGAAATGAGGCAACATATGTCTTGTATTTATACTCCAGTTTCCCCGCTCCAGTTACAAGTATGCTGTGAAAACTAAGAATCTTTAAACAGAAAAAAGCATATGAAAACCTACACGTATTTTCCTACAAAGTTTAATTATGAACGTCTATTGGATGTATCTCAACTGTGTCAGAAACGCATTCAAAATTAAAACGAAACTTAAAACGGACCCATAGATTTTCTATTCCAACGATTTCGAAGCGTTGCAGAATTTTGCATTTTATCAACTTTTAACGTTTAAAATTTTCTTAGGTGAAAAATTTTGAATTTTTTTAAAATTTCCTATTTCAACAATTTTTAAGCATCTAAAAACTTCTTACTTCTACAAATTTTACTCGCTAAAATTTAATTTTGAACTGTTTTTTGAAAAATTTTGTATTTTTATAATTTTTAAAAAGTTCACAAATTTTAATCCAAACATTTTGAAACTTTTACAATGTCATATTTCAACAATTTTTAAGCATCTTAAAACTTCTTCCTTTTACAAATTTTAAACGCTCAAAATTTTGTTTATTAACAATTTTGAACCATTTTAAAATTTTGTACTTCAATCATTTTCAGAGTTTCAAGTTTTATTCCAACAATTTTGAAACTTATAAAATTTCCTTATGTTAAGAATTTTGTAGCGCTTCAAATTTTTCTATAGTAAAAAATGTTAAACGCTTGTAAATGTTGCATTTTGATGATTTTGAAACGTTTCACAATTTTACATTTTAACAGTTTTTAAACTTTTCAAAATTCTCTTTCTTAAAAATTTCGCGCTTCACAACTCCTATTTTAATAATTTTGAACAGCTTTCCATTTTTATTTTAACATATGTATTTTAGACATTCCAAAATGTCCTATTTTAACAATTCCAAAACAAGAAACATAGTAAACGCTTCAAAAATAAATTAAAAACATGTTGGACTACGAGATGCATTTTGAATGCGCTTTAAACGCACTCTTGATGCGTGGTCAGTTGGAAACGCATCCTACCTGCGTTCATAATATGTGCATCCTACTCGATTTTTTTTAGCTTTACTAATAGATGCATCAGTTTGTACAGTGTAGACACGTACTCGACGCTCTCTCATGCGAATCTTATTGCTGAATTACAAGCTTCAGGGGAAGCAATTTAGGTGCGAAGATTATTTAGACTTCCGCCGTGTGAGTAAGTTAGTCAGTGACGGAGGCTAGACTCGTTTTCCTCATGCCTAATTCGTGTACACGTGAACTGGAATAATTAATATCTGGAATCGGGAATGAAGCCCAAGAACCAGGACCAAAATCAGGACCAGAACCAGGACCAGAACCAGAATCCAGAATAGTCTAACTGACACCTATTCTTTCAACACGACATATGTAGGTATTTGGTTACATTCTCGGTATTCAGGAGTGAATTGGAGTACCTCGTCCAATCTGCAGCTTCCCATTATCAGTATTGACATAGCATTGTCTCAAGCTGCAAGTGTCTATTGTGTATCTTTTGTCTCTTTTTTCCAGCTAGCGAGGGAGACGAAGAATAGCAAATTGTAAATCCTAATCAAGTGTTTCATGGGCTCCAGCCATTCAGCCCATAGTCCTGTTCATGTTCATGTTCCCATCCTCTTGTATCTTTTATCTGGTGTTTGGTTCCATCATCCGTACTCCACTCACTCACTAGTCAGACATTTAGGCCGGAATGTAGGCCGAAGCGGTCAGATTCGTTTTACTCGGAAAGACATACACTGACATGCTGTATCCTGGTCCCGGTCCTGGTCCTGTCCTGCACCCTACATCCTGAATTCCCAAAGCAAAAAAGCCAAGCAAAAGTCCCAATTTTAGTCCCTGGAATACTTCCATCATCCCCTTCAGAGCTTGTTTTCCCTCAACTCTCTCGCATATTATTTTTATCCTTTTAAGCCAACATGTAAATGTAAATTTCCCCAGATAGAAACTATAGTACTTTAGTGTTCTGCATTTAGGGTGGTACACCGAGACACTTTTGGATAAACTGAAAAAACTAAAGCATCTTAATCTTAATGTAGGAAAGAGTGCATTGAGTGCAGAGACGCCACCAATCTATCAGTACTCGTATTTAATATAATTACGAGTTTAGTTAGAATTCATCTAAAACGCATTACAAATTACAGACGCATTAAAAATGCGACGCGATTTCATGTTTTCACAGCCTTGAAATTATTTAAAATCTTCTCTTTTAATTATTTTAAATGCTTCAAATTTCTGTTTTAGCAATTCTAAAACGTTTCAAAATTTCCTATTTTAACAATTCGAAAGCGTTTTAAAATTTTCTATTCTAACAATTCGAAAGCGTTTTAAAATTTTATACTTGATTACTATTAAAGCGTTAAAAATTTTTATACTTTTTTAAAACTCTTTTAAAACCTTTAAAAATCTCTGCTTTTGAATATTTCTAAATGTTGGAAAAATCTCAATTTTATCAATTTTGAAACATTCAAATTTTCTATTTTATTAATTTTTAAGGTTTTTAGCAGTTCCTATTTCAAGAATTTTTAAATGTTTTAAAAGTTTCTGTTTCAACTATTTTGAAACCCTTTAAAACATCCTAATTTGACAATTTTGAAACCTTTTAAAATTTCCTAATTTGACAATTTTAAAATCGTTGACAATTTAATAATTTGACAATTTTGAAACCTTTCAAAATTTCCTAATTTGACAATTTTGGCATCCTTGAGTATTTCCAAATCTGACAATTTTGAAACTTTTCAAAATTTCCTAATTTGGCAATTTTGAAACGTTCCAAACTTATCCTTTTTTTGGAACGCATTTGTTATGTAAAGCGGATCTTTTGGCCTTCGCAATGTGCTTTAGATACACTTTAGATTTTCATTTGAGCTTTAGAAAAACCTTGAGATGCATTCAAACTGACGTGAGTATGAGTTCATATTTAATTTCCCACACAAAATATAACTACATATTTACATTTGTTCACTTAAGCTACATCAGTTTTTACAGTGTTCTCTGTTTCATCCAATGCACGTACCTACATAAATGTACTCTGCGTGTATACACAGGGTTATATTAGATGCATTTCATCGGACTGCATTGCATTCATAGGTACCCATGTACGTTGCACACACTACATTCTCGTCCTGGCTTTTCCTGCCGAATATTCTTTTCTCATGATTGTTGAACAGAAGCGCTTGCGTTATTGTGAATACGAAGTAAATCTTTGTCTACCATAACTCAGCGTACGGAACCAAGGCTTGGGGTAGAGTTTGAGTTGGATTTGGAGTTTGAGTTGGATTTGGACTTGGTCGTGAGTATCTCCCGCATGGTTTCGGTCTTGGTCTTGGTCTTGGTTTTGGTTTTGGTTCAACATAGTGTGGGTCTTTGGCTTGGCTTACGTTTGCTCTGAGTCCTATCTCCTTTCTCCACACACACCTTCCGTTCCCAAACGATCAACTTACAACAAGAACAACCCAGATTTCTTCCGTCATCTACCATTCTCAATCTACGCGCCCAACTGAGCGGTTGACAAGCTCCTTTGTTTTTTCCTAATTCGTCCAAACAACCAGAGCCAGTCCACACACAACATAAAGATAAAGAAACATACACAGAGACAAAGACAGATACGAAAGCACAAACACTAAAATAGACACAGAAAGAAATAAACACTCGTTTCCTTTTCCAATCCCCACTGCTTTCACCCACCAATTTGCAATTTATTTGTCCCACAGAAAATCGTCCTTTCTCTTCTCCCCGTTTTTCCGTCCTCTATTTGTCTTCGGTGTTCATCAAGACAAAAACTAACAGCGAGGAAGGAAGCAAGGAAAATGATAAGTTGCATTGCATCAACTCCCACCAAGCACCTGTGCATATAAACTATAAACTATAAAACAACCATTAGCAAAACGAAAATCACCTCTTGAGCAAATCACCACCACCACATCAAGTGCATCTCATAACCGTTTTGGTTTTGGTTTCACCGTGCAATTTCCCACAAAGACTTTGAAAATAGAAACTAAATAAGCGCCCCCGCATCCATTCCATCTCCACTTTGAATTTATTCCAATTTTATTTTTCTTCCCCCTTTTCTCACATATAAATAAAACCAATTAAATTACACGTAAAAAAACAATTGGAAGTGAAACTGAAACTGAAACTGAAACTGAAACTGGTAAAGGTTTCGAAGATATTAAAATTTATCACTCCCTCAGATCCTTAGAGACGGAACGATCGAGGGCAGTTGATTACAAATCCACCGAAGCGAAGTCACCCTAGTTTTTGAATGCAGTAACTCTCTAACTTGAGGAATGCACCAAGGTTTGATATTAGTCTGAAAAATTCCTGAGTGTCCTCCAACATCCAGTACATTGTGCTCCAGTAATCCTCAACTTGTCCAATGAGACTACGACCACAACCACAACTACACATTACAGATATCTCTGGAACAAAAGAACAAAGGGAATTCCAGTGATATTACACTTGTAGTTACTCATGTCTCCATGAAAGCTCATCGTCAGGGTCAGAATACTCGAGAGACAAGAACTGATGAGCAAATGACTACCATGAATTCTTCCATAAATACTTATGAACCAAGGAGTGCAGTGGAAATTAAACAATCCACGCCTACACAGAAAAAAGATTGAAGATCGTGTGCGGATTTTCGGACTCGACTCTATAGACATATAAAATATATAAGCATACTATATAGAATAATAACTATAACTGAAGAAGATCACTTTGACGCCAAAGATCAGGAAAAAACTTACCTTGCCTCGAACCTTGGAGTTGGAGTTGGAGTTGGAGTTGGAGTTGAAAGATAATGTGGGAAAGACTAATGCACTCTTCTCATAAAAGATTAAGCTCAGGGCTTACGTCTCCCATCAACACCAAATTCCGAATTTCAATATCTGTATTTCAATAGTAATGAAGACCTTTGGATGCAGAGCCTAGAGCAAGGAATCTTTATTGAGGTAGACACGTACATACAGATAGGCCATACGATATCTGTATTCTTCGCATGAAGTCGTCAACCACTGATATCTGTACTGATAGGTAGTGAGCGAGTGTCAAAATTGAGAATGTGCTGAGAAGCCAAGGAAGCGTCACGGACAGACCGTAGGAACAAGAACCTACGTGGAAAGCTTGAGACTTGAGGTGAAAGTACTTACTATCCAGATCCAGTCTCATAAATACAAGTGGGTAGTACTAATACAAATAAAACTTGAGGATACCCTTCACAAACATCTGCCATGGAAACAGCTTAAAATTGAGCATCTCCTGGCTACAAAGTCTATCGAGTAGTGACACTGTAAACAATTTTAAGTGAGAACCTTAGTTCATTTTAATCCTCCGGCTATCCTCCGTGCATTTTTATGAGTTTGTAGACTCCAAGACATACATGGATTTTCAAGAGTGCTTGCCATAAGTGAGTAAATTGTACACCAACCCTCCTACACAAATCCATCCGACTTGACGAGTCGGGCCACGTCAAGTCAACTCAAGAAAAGTCAAGTCAAGTCGAGTCGAGTTGAGTTGAGTTGAGTCGAGTCGAGTCAAACCAAGACGTGCAATTCCTTTAGGAATAAAATGAATTGAAAAATTCCAGTAGAAAGGGACGGCAAATGATGGACATTTTATTGGTGGAAGGGGGGAGTGGAGCGGATTGAAAGTTTGTGGGGAGGGAAACGAACGAGTGGGAGTAGAAATACACTTACTTATGTACTTATAGGTATACCCTTTGGGGAAAAAGTCAAAGCTAAAGTCAAAGCTTGTAGTTGTAATACATAGTTAGTCGTAAAGCCTCTAAGGTCCCTTTTGCTAATGAGCCGATCGAATCGAATAAAAAACCGAATTAGAAAATGAACTACACAAATTTCTCGGATCATGTTGATCCGGAGGAAAATCTGCAAGTTGAAGTGCTCCGTGGAAACGGTTTTCTACGTCATGGCTTGGAGTGGACGTTAATGTTCATCATTGCCTACTGTATCATCTTCGTGGTGGGATTCATTGGGAATACATCCGTCGTTTTGGTGGTCGTGAGGACGAGGAGCATGAGAACTGTGACAAATCTCTTTATACTCAATCTGGCTATTGCAGATCTACTCGTCATTATCTTCTGCATTCCTGCCACGCTTCTCTCCAACATTCTCATCCGTAAGATTTATTTATAATTATATAATTATATGTATTTAATTATGCATTTAAATTCTAGTGCTAATTTCGGTATGTCTTTTCTTTAGAACTTTAGAGCTTTTCACAATTTATTAGATTACTATAGTAGAGTAGGTACATAACTATATGTAAAGAAGGGCTGAGAGTATAACGAGCAATTAGCGGAATTTATGTTTCAAAGAAATGCTACTCATTTCTCTGGAATTCATTATATGCATGCTGTGCTATTAGTATAGTGGTACATGCTTGTGTTGCTGACTAGTGAGTGAAAAAGAGCTGGGTGCTTTTAGCAGGTGGAATGCGTAAAGCTCATTTTCGTTTTTCGTTTTAGGCTCCGCGGAGTGAGTGTGTTTTATGTGTAGGTACGTATATTCATTTCGACGAAAAATGCGTATAGCTATTTTCCACTCTTCAAAGAGGAATGCTACAAATGTATTCAACCCCCACCACCACTGTCATAATATTTTGTCTTCTTCTAATATGTACAAGTGTAAAAGCTAAAGAATCTTGAAAGAGGGAAATTCTATCGGTGTATCTACGAAGTACATAATTATAACGCATTTTGGACTGCGACTGTGAGATTTCATATTTCGACAATTTTTAAGCCTTTCAAAATTTCTTGTTTTGATAATTTTTAAGACTTTCAAAATTTCTTGTTTTGATAATTTTTAAGCCTTTCCAAATTTCTTGTTTTGACAATTTTTAAGCCTTCCAAAATTTCTTGTTTTGACAATTTTTAAGCCTTCCAAAATTTCTTGTTTTGACAATTTTTAAGCCTTCCAAAATTTCTTGTTTTGACAATTTTGAATGCTTAAAAATTCTATTGTGCCAATTTCTAGACCTTTCAAAATTCCGAATTTTCACAACTTTACAAGCTTTCAAAATTTCCTATTTCAACAATTTTGGAAGGTTTTAAAATTTCGATTTTAACAATTTTAAAAATTGTTAGACCTTTCAAAATTTTCTGTTTCGGCAATTTTGAAACGTTAACATTTTATATTTCAACAATTTTGAAATGTTTCAGAAATTTCTTACTTTAGAATTTTTTGACGTTACAAAATTTCGTATTTCAATAGTATCTGAACGCTTTAAAAGTTTTTATTAAAAAAATGCTGGATATGCTGCCATGTTTTACAATCTAGAAACAAATTAGTTGCTTTTTATACGAACTAAAAGTAATTACATCTTGGTCTGCAAAATGTACTTTCGATGCGTTTTAGATGCACTTTAGATGAACTTGATCAATAGTTCCAGCCTGCGTTTATACTTACACTAAATAGCTTTAGCTGAACCAGTTTTTACAGCATAGCCATATACAAAGAAGATATCTATATCTACTTAAAATAAGTTATAAGTTGAACCAATCTTCCAATGCTTCATTCCGAAGGAATAATTCTTCCAAAATTTTTATAGCTCAATATCATATGAAATATTACACGGTATTAGTTACGCTACAGTATAAATTGTAAATTTGTAGGTTTGTCTAGAGTTGTAAAGCCTTCCAAGTAATACATACATACATTATAACAATCACAGGATTGTTCCAAGTTGTTCTAAAACAGTGAAAAAGGGGGACTAGGCCATTTGCACATATGTGCGAGAGCTTTTTATGACCAGGGCCAATCCTAACTGGGTAAACTAAGGGGAACGAAATCAAGTCTAGTGGAGCATATCACTGTAGAAAACCATCCCCAAAAAGAACCAGAACTAGAAGCAGCTTGGAGTTGGAGTGACACAATAAATTTTACTCGCTTCATTATTGCACATTTGCGACTGTGACCGGGTATTAAGGGAATTAGGTTTAAAGTGCAAAAAATCCTTTCGTTTATCGTTCATGTCACTGACGGTCTTCTCCAGGGTATCTGGAAACTGGTCCTGCCTTCGGAGAAATAGGACTCTGGTGATTGTGAGTGGCAGTGACATCCAGCAAACGATTTATACTAACCTAACATTCAGGACACAAACACATGGACGACCGACGGATCAATTAATTCCTTTATAACTACTCACGCTTCTTTCCTTACATTTACAAGTTAAAAAAGTTTTTTTTACATACACACAAACACGCTTGATTCCTTTGCGTTCCTGGCCGTAGAAACTGGAAAAAATAGGAGTAGGCATTTAAATACGTACACTATTTTTACGTTATTATGCTAACAGACACGGAATGGGACACATTTAGCAATTCGCATTGTAAACATCGTAGAGGTAGACAGCCTCAAAGGAAAAATAGAAGTGTTTGCGTACAAAGCACAGACTTTTCCGCCCAAGGCTAGTCATTATGGATCATAGGTATTTATCTATACTATTATAGTAGGTATATGGAGTAGGCAAATAAGATGATTTTCATGCAAATATTGAAGACCTCTAATTATGGGTAGGTATCTACACTGTAAAACTAAGACAGGAAAGAGGGAATGTAAAACATCAAGGGGTACTAATATTTGGTAGAATCATGAACACAGTGAGCATGAATCATAAAAGCATAAAAAAAACATCTTGAACTGCAGGTTTTCGTATTGTAAAAACTTTTAAACATTTAAAAAATTTGTATTTCAACAATTTTAACAGCTCTCACAATTTCTCAAATTTTTATAGTTTTGAAACGTTCCAAAATTTATAATTTTGACAATTTTGAAACGTTACCAAAATATACCTATACTTTTGACCATTTTGAAAGGTTCACAATTTTGAAATTTTACAATTTCGAAATGTTTCACAATTTTGCGTTTTACAATTTTGAAACGTTTCAAAATCTTCGATTTTTAAAATTTTGAGACGAAGCATTCCAAATATTTTTATTGAAGCCTTTGAAACGCGCCGAATGCCGTATTTTAACGATTTTAAAAGGTGTAAAAATTTCATGTCTCAGCAAATTTTAACCTTTTCATAATTTTAAATTTTGGAAAACTTAAATACCTCAAAATTTCCAATTTCAACAATTTTGAAACCTTCCAAAATTTTAAATTTTGCTAATTTCGAGAGGTTCCATTTCATGCTTTGACAATTTTGAACCACTTCAAAATTTTATATTTCAATAATTTTTAAACGTTTCAAAATCTCCGATTTAAAATTTTTTAACACCTTTTACATTGACAGTTTCAAAAACTTTCAAAATTTCCTATTTAAACAATTTTGAACTAAACGCTTCAAAATCTAGTATTATTGAGATTCAGATGCACCCATACATCGTTCAACATTGCAGTAATAATAGAGAGGAAGTTTTTAGCCCCCGAGATGCGCCAATTTTTACAGCGTAGTTAGAGACAGAGCTATAATATTACCAGTACCGGCACCGGCATCAGAACAAGAACAAGACGCCAAACCAGAACCAAAGTCAACCTGCCATTCATTAGGGAAAAGGGTCGAGAGCCAAGAACATTGTAATCATAATCGTAGGTAATGACAAAATAGTGGAGTGGCGTGACCGTGACGCAATCGCTATTTAGAAGCAGAACTAGGACCAGAGTAAGTTAAAATTCATGGTAAAATTTAAAACTACTTCAACATGTTCCTCCTCATATGCATATGTACATATGGAACTTGATTATAGATTCTGTTTAGATTGGAAGGTGTAGAAAAATGCAATGTATGTACGTAGTTCTGTGCTTACCGAATGCACTAAAATGAAATGCAGTGTAATGTGTAATCTAAATGGAAGACATTGCTAATTGGACTAACGAGACTATATTCAAAAGGCTTTGACCGACGATGCCGACCGTCCTTCCTCAAACGAAAAGCTAGAGCTTTCCATCGTTATTTATTTTCGTGGTAGTTTAGTTACGTAGCTTACAGTTTTGTGTTACTAGCCCCCGCAGCATTTAAATTTACGGAAACACATAGGCTGCCGTGGCGTGGTTCAGTAACTATCTGCGTACGTGCCTTCGCAAATTATTCAATGCAGTTATTATGTCACCGTAAGCAGTTTCCTGTACGAATATGTGTATGAGCTAAACGCCTACCTTGTTAACAATTATTACAATCCTGACTGTGTAGCAGAGTAGAAGAACAGGGATATCCGAAGGGATGGAGACAAGTTGTAATTTATTTATTTATACTAGGTACACTGTAAAAACTGATGTATCTTTAAAACGATGCTAAAAAACTGAACGTACCTATTTAGAAATTATAATAATTATGAGCAGAGGGTAGATGGACATTAAGCTTGACTAAGCTTAAGTGCATCTTAGGAGCATTTTGGAGTCAAAGACTCTTTGACTGATGCACTGTTTGAAATTGTCAGAAAAAGAAACTTTGAAATACATAAAAATGTTGCAAAATGAATGAAAACTTTTCAAAATACAGATAGTTAAAATAACAAAGTTTGTAGCGTTTTAAAGTTTCCAAAATAGGAAATTTGAAACGCATAAAAATTGCTAAAATAGAAAATTTTGGAGTGTTTAAAAATTGTCAAAGAAATACATTTTAAAGGCTTCAAAGTTTTTGAAATACAAAAATGTGAAGCGTTTAAATTTTCCAAAGTAAGAAATTTTGAACCGTTTACAAATTGTTGAAATATAAAATTTTGAAGCTTCTAAAAATTGTCAAAACGCGAAATTTGAAATGTCTAAAAATCATTAAAGAAGAAAATTTTGACGCATTTCAAAATTTTAAAAATAAAAATACGAAATTTTGAAATTTTGTGAGTTTCCAAGTCACAATGTAACATCCCAAATTTTGTTTTTGAGGTGTATGCTAGAGCTTTAGATGCATTTGTCCCGGTTTCACTCTTATTTATTTTGTCCAGTGTACCTATCTTCTCACTTTATCCCTTAAGCCTTATTTCCGTGATCGATCTACACTAAAATGTGGCAGCAGATTGTTTTCCTTCCGATGCACCAAAATAGTCAACATACCAGAGTAAATCGACAGCGTCAACATTGACTGACACGACAGCCGGAAGTCTCATTTCAAGTTCACAAACACACCATTTTGCATAAAACAACATCGTAACTAAAGGCATAAATGGGATTTAGTATCATGTTTTCATGATTTGAAATGTGCCAGGTATAAGAGAGGCACTAGTTATCATATCGTAGCATGCAATATGCAATCTAATGCAAAATGCAACTCAACCACGTACCCCGCTCCTCACCTGCTCTTCCTACACACAGTGAAAACGAAAGCAAAAACGAAAAGGAAAACGCAAAGGAATGAGAAAATGCAGAGAATCGAAGGATTCGTGTAGGAGTGGGAAGTATTTCGAAAGATCATTTAGCATTTTATTGCCGGAATGTATTAAGGATTAAGGTACACATCGGAGCCCTTTTCACACAGTCCCACCGCCAACCCACTATACATGCAACTTGAATCTAATCTAAATTATTTAAGTGCTGCAATAAAACTTTTATTGGCCAAGGTGTTAGTTTGGATTTGAAAGGGGAATAGAAATGAACTGAGTTATATGACCAGATCTAGACAAGCATTTTGAGCGAACAGACGTAATCAACTGTGTGATATTCCACGCAAATTCCACGATTTGTTTGTGTTCTCACAAATAGCAAAAATGTTCATGTCACTGTCCTGTCCTGTCCTGTCATGTCCTGTCATGTCCAGCTTATTTTCAACTCAACTCAACTCTTACCCTTAAAACAGGGCGATGTATGACGATGTATCTGTAGATACAGAGAATAAAATATTTACGTAAGTGTGTGAATTTCAAGAGCTTTCTCACGATTACCATCTGAAGCAAATGGAATTGATGCTGAAAGTGATATGTAGATCGAGATGCTGATACTAACACAGACATTAATAATGTAACATAGGTAGGTACACTGGCAAAACTAAATGACTCTTAAGGAGGGAAAAATGCAGCGTGAAACATACTAAGAACCTGGTAGAGCTAGTTTAATCCTAAGTGTGGACAAAGTAAAGATGCATTTTAAGTTGATCACAAAAACACTAAAAACGCTCAACATTTGAACTGCGAGGTGTTTTAGAAATTTTTAAACGTTTCGAAATTTCGTATTTTAATAATTATGAAGAGTTGCAAAATGTTGTTCTTCGCTCATTTTTGAACGTTTTGAAATTTCCTTTTTTAATAATTTTGAAACAATGCAAAGTTTTCCGTTTTAATAATTTTGAAGCGTTTCAAATTTTGGATTTTAACAATTTTGAAAGCTTTCAAAATTTCGTATTTTAACAAATGAAACCTTTCGAAATTTTGGATTTTAACAATTTTGAAAGCTTTCAAAATTTCGTATTTAAACAATTTTGAAACCTTTCAAAATTTCGTGTTTTAACAATTTTGAAATCTTTCAAATTTTCCTATTTTAATAAGTTTGAAGCGTTTCAAAGTTTCATATTTTATAGTTTAGAGGCATTTAAGATTTGTCTATTTTAGTAATTTTCAAGCATTACAAAATTTCCCATTTTAACAATTTTTAAACGCTTCATTTCCCATATTAGCAATTTTTAAAAGTTTTGAAGAATATTTTTTACATTAACCTATTAAAACTCTTCAAAGTTTGATATTTTGATGATTTTATCCTGTGTTCACAATTATACCAAATAAGAGTAAGCTTTTTACGTTTTACATGCATCCGTTTTTACACTATACGTATCTATACTCCAAGTGGGTAGGTAATTACTTTATTTTGTAGTGCGGTTTTATCCATGCGGCTTCACCACACGGGGTAATGAGCTACCTTTTACAATGAACCTAAAAGGATTTAAAGCTGCAAAAATATAGTGCCAACAATAATTCCTGAAAGTAGAACGTTGCCTTGTCGGAAATTTCTAACTGTCTCCCTATCCGTATAAGCTACAACGTATTAGTATACATAGGTAGAAAGTCTGGCAGTAATGTGCCCGATTATTTTATGAAGTCCTGTAAACTTTTAATAAAACTCGGAGGACTAACGGGATGGAATAAGAGGAGTCGCATCCTGCACATCCTCATCCAGCCTCTAGCCGAACCATTCAAGCATCTATCCAAAGCTGCAGATATGTACATAGGCAATAAGACAAAATGAGATGTCCACCACATTAAAATAATTATTCAATACAATTCAATTCCAGCCATTTCAGCTCCAAGGCGAAATTCAAATGCTAATCCAAATCCCACTGGTCAGTGACCACCAAACTCAATGTGCTACCACTAGCGAATCTAGGGGTGGGCGAAGCAGGCGCTCGTCTATGTGGAATTTCAGAAATATTTTGAAAAAGCCTTAAAAAAGCACCTTTTGCGACTTTTACGACACTGTTTTTCCAAATTACAAGGAAAAGACGAAGTTTTCTTAAATGCACGAACAAATGACGCAGTTTATTTTAAAGCAAAAAAGACGCAGTTTTTAAAAAAAATTATGAAAATAAGACGCAGTTTTCTAATTTCCGAAAAAGGACGCCATTTTTAAAGATTACGAGACAAAGACGCAGTTTTTAAAAAAAATTACAAAAATAAGACGCAGTTTTTTAATTTACGAAAAAGGACGCCATTTTTAAAATTTACGAGAAAAAGACGCAGTTTTTTACATTTACGAGAAAAAGTTCCAGTTCTTTTTAAATTTACGGAAAATGTCGTAGTTTTTTTTAAATTTGCGAGAAAAAGTCGCAGTTGTGTTTAAATTCACGGAAAATGACGCCGTTGTTTTTAAAATTTACGAAAAAAAGACGCATTTATTTTTAAATTCACGGAAAAAGACGCAGGTTTTTTTTAAATTTACGAAAAAAAGACGCAGTTCTTCTTAAATTTGCGAAAAAAAGTTGCCATTTTTTTTAAATTTACGAAAAAAGACGCGATTTTTTTTAAATTTACGAAAATAAGACGCAGTTTTTTCTGCTAGTTTTGAAGATTTGTAAAAGCCCGCCTGTTCGGTAAAATGTCCTAAAATCGCTACTGTATGCTACGACTATATAGACTTACATATGCAGGCAGAATCGAATTTACATGAACAAAAGGAATTCGAAATGGACGCAATGTGCACTAATGACACATAAATGGTTGTGTAATTACGTAATTATGTACCTCATAGATATTGTAAGGCAAATCACAAGGAAACGGTGACAATACTCGAACCAGAACCAGGACCAGAACCCAAATCGGTACCAGTTCCAGCTCCACAAATATTGCCAACGGCACTAGCTGCATCCGTATGGCCATGTTTTCCCCAAAGTTAATTTTCCGTTTTTGAGGAAACTATCAAGCAGATATATGATGACAGCACCCATTCCATTTACCATTCCGCACTAACCAGTAAGCACCCCTTGTACAGAATCGCGGTACTTGGTCCCATTCTCCCGTTCAACAGATAAACTTAAGCACACCGGAGCACATGTTGCAAAGATTAAAAGCAAATATTTCAATAGGAAAAACTTGAAACTTCCCAATCAACTTTCAACGTGCATGCTTTCAACTCGCTCCCAAAACTTTGCGGCCCATATACACTCAAGTCCGTCCACACCACAATATTATACAAATTCACTGAAGAAAAACCTTATATTTATATTAGAACTGTACCCATAATAGTAATAAAAAATCCTAGCATTAACAGTTTTAAGAGTGTATCACAAACTACCAAGTACAAAAGAAAACTCACGATCACCATCATCAGTCACCTTGATCGTTTTCGGTGCTCGTGGTGGAGTTGGATTCGTTGCTGTTAAGGCTAGAAGTTTAGTAAAGGGAAAGTAGGTAAAAGCAAAAGGAAAAGCAAATGCTTTTATTTCGAAATAATTTTCTTTGAAACGACATCGTGCGTGGAACCAGGCGCGGATTCAGCGGGGGGCTAGGTGCCTGAATGAAGATCTAATTATAAGCCAATTAATGAGTTTTTTCAAAATAGACACTTGATATAATGCGTTTATTTGCGCAAAAACAAGTGCAGTTTTTTAAATCTAGAAAAAGTAGATGCCGTTTTTTGAAGTTTACTTGAAAATCGATGTAATTTCTTCAATTTAGACCAACGAAGATGTCGTTTTCAAAAATTTACTTAATAACAGATGCAGTTTTTTAAATTCCAAAAAAACAGATGGCGTTTTTTGAAGTTTACTTGAAAACCGATGCAGTTTTTAAATCTAAACAAAAACGGATGCAGTTTTTTATTTTTCAACAAAAATGGTTGCAGTTTTTTATTTTTCAACAAAAATGGATGCAGTTTTTTTAATTCTAAACAAAAACGGATGCCATTTTTTAAAATTTACTTAAAAACGGATGCAGTTTTTTTAATTCTAAACAAAAACGGATGCCATTTTTTAAAATTTACTTAAAAACGGATGCAGTTTTTTTTAAATCTAAACAAAAACGGATACAGTTTTTCAAGTTTAAACAAAAACGGATGCATTTTTTTAAAATTCACTTGAAAACCGATGCAGTTTTTTAAATTAAAGCAAAAAGCAGATGAGATTTTTTGAATTTAGCTTTAAAACTAATGCTGTTTTTAAATTTAAACAAATAAAGATGCAGTTTTTTAAATTCACACAAAAACAGAACCTTTTTTTCAAAATTTACAAAGATAGAAGCATTTTCTTCTCGAAATGTATGTGAAAACAGACCCAGTTTTTCGAAATGTGTAGCAAATATAATGAGGACTTTTTTCATTAACCCCCAATAAATACACACCTAAATTTTTCTGGATCCGCCCCTACAATGCAATGTGGGAAACGTACGAGGAGAAAAGAGTTTCCCATGATTGCAGGATATACTAATGTGATATATGCATAGGAATAAATACACCTTGAGGAGAGGATTAGAGACAGACAGGCTTGTAGAAAGTTTCAATTTCATGGAAACTAATGCCGTGGCATGGTCGTCGTTGTCACTGTACACGGCGTGTACACAACAAGAACGAGGTCCTGTGTGGTCTGGACCTGTCCTGTACTTTGGAAAGTTTTAAGTACTTGTTGTACTTATGACTCTACTATGTAGGTACACGGGAAGGCACAAGAAGAAAATTTTGGAATTAGACCACCATTAGTGAAATCATGCATATAAACACATCGAAAATGTAAGCCCTGGAAGGCTTACATGTGTGTGCTTTGAGTGCAAAGAGGCAAAGAGGTTTGTATAATTATTGCACACAAGAAACACAAACTTTTGCACAGGGGCTCAGACATTATGTACCCAGCGATATTCAGATATACAGATATACAGATATACATATAAGGCTATATGGAGATTGTAGAGAAAGTTTCCCCGTTATGGATTCTAGATTCCACTAACACAATTTCTGTGAAGGGAAATAATTCTAAATAGACCAGATATAAG
>JAAXYX010001857.1:0-20229 GCA_036851915.1 Ptenothrix huangshanensis | reverse complement strand
ATCCTGACCGTTTTTTGTTGCCAAATCGTTCCTCTTGTTTTGCCATTTTGCACCCTGCTGTTTTGCCATATTGCACGAAGGCCCTCAACCAAAATGGCAAAACGTTTTGCTATTTTGGACGTTGCCATTCTGACCGATTACCGATTTGATCAACACACATACAACATTAGTACCAGTTTTGGTAACAGTGTTTTCAATTCATTGAAAAAATTAACATTAATTACAGAACCTGGAAGAGAAACTCTCCGCCGAAACCTACGAAGTTGAAACCTTAAAATCCAAAGCTCAAGAAATGATTGCCAGTGGGCAACAAACCCACACAGCATCTCAAGCTTTGGAAATCTTGAAAAAGTACGACACACTGTACCAAGTCATCAACACTTTGAGACAAGAACGAGAGTCACAGTACAAAGATCACAGGTCTTACATGGAAGCCCATGACGAATTCCTAGGATGGCTTCAAAGAGCACGGGACAAGATTCCAATGCTGAGTCAATCGAGTGGAAGACTCTTTGACATTGAAAACGCCACCTCCGTCTTCAACAATCTGATGAATAAGAAGGCACAGGGATCCCTTCTTGCTGAAAGACTCGGCCAGGCTGGTGAAGTGGTTCTCGCCAGCACTTCCGGTCCCGGCAAGAAAGTCATTCAGGGAGAAATCAAAGAACTTGTGGATAGTTTTAATAACTTATTTAATGAAATTCAACATGAAAAAGATAATTTAGAATCCACAATGAATTTACTAAGGGAATGGAAGGAAGAGTACGAGAGGCTATCCGACTGGCTGCAACAATGTGATATTATTATCAAAACGGCCAAAATTACCTTTGTTGGAAATATTGACGAGAAACGGAAGCAAGTCAGGGACATGGTTGAAGTCCTAGACAAACTAAATAATGGGGAGAGTGATATGAATAAATTTAATAAAACGGCTGAGCCCTTAATTTCTAAATCTTATTTGGATTCACACGTAGGGACTTTGTTGCGGCAGCTAAATTCCAAATATGAGGTAAACTTAAGTTGTATTAATAAGATTCAGAACATGTAGTTCCAGCAATATAATATACTTATATTAGGTAGTGTCTACAATAACAAGTAATTCTGAAGTAAATGCACAAGAAATGGCTAGAAGTTTAAGTTTAATTTTTTAATGTTATCACAGGTCCAGGTTAAAACCGGTACAGATGTAGCAAATAAAGTTCGAGCTAATCTGGAATGTCATGAAGAATTCGAAAAGTCATACAAGCGCGCATTCGACTGGATCGATGAAGCGAAGGAAATTTTAGCCGATTGCTCACAATCTTCAAGCGATCAAAATAAGGAAAGACTTCAAACAAAATTAGTGAAAATCCAGGTAAGCCAGTTTGGTAGAAATTCTTCTAAGGTCGTCAAAAATATAAGTTATGAGTTATATTATTATACACGTTTTTAAAAAACTTGTGCATTTTTAGAATCTCGTCCAGCGTCAAGAAGAAGGTCAAAAACTGGTGCATTTCACCACAAATATTGGAGAGAAAGTGGTGAGGACTACACGCTCAGACGGCAGAGATGCTATCAACGACCAAATCAAGGAAATTCAAAACGAATGGGACCGTTTAGTTAAGAAGATTTCTAACACTAAAGTAACGTTAGAAACAAATCTTCTACAATGGGCTGATTATAATTCATCCTATACTCAAGTTCAGAAATGGATTAGTGATCGTGAGGCTAAATTAGCTCAAGTCACTGAACCAAAGAAACAACCAAAGAGCATTCTCAAGAAACCTATCCCAGGAATGAGCTCCGTTTCTATTGGGGATAGAAAGGCTAATCTGAGAGTCACTAATACAATCGTACAAGACATCGTTTCTTTGGAACCAATGATCGAGTCCGTTACATCCAAAGCAGAGAATCTGAGACAAGAAACACCTGCATCTGAAATCTCTACTAAATACCAAAGCTTGAATAAGAAAGCTCAAGAAATTTACGCCAGGCAGAAGGAAATGGTTGAGCAACATCAGGTACGATTCACAATATTAAAATTATTCCCTTTGCACTGAACTAGAAAGAAACAAAAGATTTGATTTGATTTTGAATATATTACAGGCATTTGTGGATCTTGCAAATGATCTAATGGCTTGGATTAGATCTTCCAAAGAGAAGCTGGTCAAGATCTACGAACCAGTTGGAGACAAGGATACTCTTTCCAGCAAAATAACGCAATTAAAGGTCCTTCAGTCCGAACTGCCCGAAGGTCAAACTAAGCTTGAACTGGCATTAAGTAAAGGCAAAGATGCATGTAATATTGTTGACGATGACGACAAGGAACTTATAGAAGAAGAAGTGGCTGTTCTTCAAGAGGAATTTGACAACTACTCGTACGTCTTCAATATTCAATAATGAAATTAATCGCAATCATAAATCCTTATAATATTCATAAACCTATAAAGCACACACCGTTTATTCACTGGATTTGACTTTGCAGAGATTCTCTGACGAAAACCCAGCAACAACTGGAAACAGGTCTGGTTCGATGGAAGGAATGGGAAGACATGTACAAAGAAGCTGAAGAATGGTTGAAGAGCACTGAAAATGAAGTTAAACTATTTCACCAATCTCAGAACACCCTGGAAGAAAAGCGAGTTGCACTGGAAACCTTCCAAGTTAAACTCCAGTCCATTTTCGACTGGCAGAAGGAATTGGATAAACTTAACCTCCTGGCACAACAGCTGTTGGATATTTGTGCTGACTCAAGAATATCGAATACCGTAACGCAGATGACAACTAAATTCAACGCTTTGCTTAGCGTGACCAAAGAAGTCATCCGGCGCTTGGAGCTTCAGTACCAGGTTAGTCATTAGCAAATACATTTAGTAAGAACAAAAACTACTGAACTCGTTATTTACTTAATTAATTCGACGACAGTTTCGGTAACGTTCTAAATGTTTAAAATGATTTAAATTTTCAGGAGCATCAACAACACAATGCTCTCTACCAAGAATGTCAAGATTGGATAGACCGAACTCGAGACAAACTGACTCAACACTCTCAAATCTCGAACAGTCTCCCCGACGTCCATGCTCGTCTCCAATCAGTCAAGGGCATGAAACAAACGATTGAACAAGGTCAAAATAAGCTTCGCTATGTCCTGGAGCTGAAGGAGAAAATTATGATCTCTAGTGACAAAGAGGGGGCAAATAAAATCAATGAAGATACAGAAATTTTGAAAAACGACTTTGAAAAATTAGTCGCTGATATCCAAGAAGCAAGACAAAAGCTTACAACTCGTTACAATCTCCTCGATGAAATCGACAAATTGCACAAACAAATCGAAGAATGGTTGGATGAAATTACGGAAGTAATCGATTCTAATGGCTGCGATGACTTCAGTGATTTGAGTGAAAAACGAGCTTATCTTGAAAAGCTCAAGAGTTTAGTCCAAGAGGTAAATATTCAGGGCGAAGTGTTGCATAAACTAGAAACGAAAATCAATGAGATTGAAGGTATGAGCAAGGACTCCTTCACACCTACTTTCGATCGCTATGAAAGCGTCAAAGGCAAATTACTTGAGAGCGTAGGCAAAGTAGAAGCTATCGTTAAGGATCATGAAGATTACAAGAAACAACTTAATGAAACGCTGGATCAAATTCGTAAAGTTCGAATGGATCTTCAACCCTTCTCTGATTCCACTGGAGAAAAGGATGTTATCAATGGCAAGATCGAAGGCATTAATGCCTTGTCTTCTACACTAGAGATCGGTGAGATCGGTTGAGCCAAAGAAAAACAAACAGAATAAGCTAATATTTATCCTAGTTATGCGAAACGACTCGTCCAAACATACCTAGGTATTACACAGGTCTCATTGTTCCCCTTTTGTGACTGTAAGGACACAGATTAAGGTTTCTACCATGTAACATAAAGGACGAGTCGTTGAAATATAATCAAGACTGTATATTATTCACGACTGCATTATTTTATATACTTTGAATCATCATAATATATAATGAAATAAAATAATTACATATGATTTCAATATGTTTACTTTTAATATCATCTAGGTGATGCCGCAGTGAAGAAAACCAAAGAGATAGGAGCTAAAGCAATCGAAACGTGCTCAATTGAAGGCAAGGATTCCATTCAACAAGAATTACAGCAGCTGGGCATTGAATGGGACACTATTCAGAATTACTTCAAAGACTGCAATAAAAAATTGAAGAAATGTATCCTATCTTGGGATGAATTTGACAAAATATACGGGCACTGCAAGTCTGTCATTAACTACCTGAATACAAGAATCGAGGCAGAACCTGAGACTGACAATGCTACTCCTAGTGATCTCGAAAGGGTCAAGGTAAAAACCTGCATCTCGATCGATAAAATTAACTATACGTTTAAAAAACGAAAATTCATTCAGAATAACCAACCATGCCATGGTAATAAACATCAGAATTCGTTTCTAGGAACTTCTTGGAGAAGTTGCATCGCACAAGTATTCTATGGAAGACTTGAATGAAAAATGTGAGCAGTTGATCGAAGAATGTGCCGCACCTCGTGTAAGAGAAGATACAATTCAACTTCAGTCCCTCTACACAGGATTGGTTGCTAATTCTCAAGTAAGTTCTTTACATTGGGCATCAATTTATGTGACATGATAGTGGCTAAATACTACAATTTTATTAATAACTATTTTAGATTTACGCCAGCACTGACCAATAAATCTTTAATATTTTAGGCGCTTCAATCCCGTGTTCAAAAGAAACTAGCTGATCACACTGAATTCTTAAAAGCAAAGAAAGAAATTGAAGAATGGTTGAGCAGAGCCGAAGGTACTGTCCAAGACTGCTCCGGGTTTGCTGATGCTCCAGTTATGAAAGAAAATCTGGAAATCATTCAGGTAGCCAAATCCTAAAGAATTAATAAACAAAATTGCGTTAACAAATTCGGGTTCACCTAATTCATGTGTACTTATAAAAACAATTACATAGTGGCCGTCACTTATTATTAATCATCAATTTTGCCATAACTCGTAGGATGTAGCGACGAGACAGACCGAAGGCCAGCACTTGCTAAATTTGCTACAAGATGCATTTACACGCCTGATCAATGCTGTTCCCATCGAACAGCAAGATTCCATGAGAGTAGACGTTGAAGTAATTCGTGCAAGATGGGAAGATTTTAATTTGGATATTAAAAACAGTCTGTCAAAGCTTAAGGTGAGCATCTAAAATTGTAGTACCTACAAACTGAGTGTCGGAAATCAGCTTGTAACAAATTTAAATCAGTTCTGTAAATGTAACTCACTACAATTATTCGAATGGCAGGAAATCCTTCAACGCTGGAACGAATTCGATGAAAAATGCAAAGCATTCGACACCTGGGCTACAAGCAGCCTAGAGTCTCTCAAGAGCGCTGATGATTCAAAAACTGACTTAGGAACAATTAAAACCACTAACGAACGCTACAAGGTAATCCACGAAATTAAAATAGAGGACAAATTATGACGTTAAATGTATAATTATGCAGATTAGATTCAATTAACTTATTTATGTATGGCAGAGTCTACAAAACGAAATCGAGGCCGAACATCTTCAGCTTGAAAAACTGAACCAAGAATCTAAAAACTTGTCCTCGTTGTCACAAAATCAAACTCCAGTTCAGACAGTACAGGAACTGGCTGCTAAATGGGCACGATTAAACGACATTATCAATAAGCGCCGTGCTGAGTTGGAAACTGAAATCAAATCGTACACTCAGTACAATGACCAGCTTCAAGAAATTGAAAAATGGCTGCTTCAAATCTCCTTCCAACTGATGGCGCACAACTCCCTCTACATTACAAACAGAGAACAAACATTGGAGCAACTAGAAGTCCATGAAGTCCTACTGGATGAAATTAAGAACTACAAATCAGTCCTTGACGATATTCATGCCAAAGGTCAAGAGCAAATACGGAAATACGGGGATGAGGTTAAGGTTGGAGTTGAGAAACAACTGAAGAATGTCATGGAAAGTTACGATTCTTTGCTCCATACTGGTCTACAAATCAAGAACCGTTTAATTGAATCTCTGGCTAAATTCCAAGAGTATGAGGATACCCTTGCATCTATCATGGCCAATTTAGACGCATGGGAACCAGAAATCATGGGGGCTGCAACAATTCCTATTGAAAATATCGACGTGGCAAATAAGAAGCTCGAAGCCATCAGAGTAATTTGCATTTTTTTTATTACTTTATCTGTTAATTAACCATGTATTCAAATCTCAAAAAAAACTACAAAATAAAACTCATACATTTTATAGAAAATGCACAACAAATTACAAGGAGAGAAGAGTCGTTTATCCCTGGCAGTCCATGCCTGTGAAGCTGCTACAGCTTCCTTATCAAGACCAACGAGCCCACAGGAAGCTTTGCTTCAGCCGATACCCGATAAGGAGATCGCCGTTCGTTCGCGTCTCGAAGACCTCATTGACCAAGTAAGACATTTATGCTAGTAATTTACTCTATGTACATAATTATGACGTAGACAGTAGTAGACACCCTCGAAATGACTTTTATGAAAATGAAGTAGAGCGTAATGAAAAATGTATTGCGTGTCATCTCTTAAAATAAATGTAGGTTCAAACACAAATGTCAGACCTATCTGCAGCGTCACTCACCTTGGAAGACATTAAAGCCCGGAAAGATGGTTTAAATCAATGGGCGGACGAGATTCTTGCAACCCTTAAAGATATAAAGAATCGTCCTTCTAAATTTAGACCAGACACTTCTCAGCTTGAAATGAATCAGCTCCAAGACATAAGAAACGTAAGTCTCGCTATCCCTTTCTTATAAATTACCTATATGCACGACCATCAAAACACTTCCATCAACAATCCTTATGCTATTAACTTTGATATGATGTGATGCGATCTGATACTGCTTCCATATGCTTTGCCTAAGTAAATTATGTCAACATAAATTCCCATCTAGCCCATAATTTACTCATGCTATTCTCATTCGTGTCTAAATATCATTAAAATTTTATTTCTGTATTAAATTAAATTATGGAGTTATAAATTAGATTAAAATAAATAAAAACAAGAAATTAGATGCACCTACATTCAGTATGCGACGCCCATTATCATAATTTAACAATCTGAAATGACTTTGCTGTAGACCGCCGGTGATAAATTGATAGCACTGGATGAGATTGAAATCCAAGAATCTGACATAGTGGAAGCCACATATCTGCCAGAACTGCGACCCAAATTAGAAAACATCGACCTTGAAGTACAAAATGTGGTTGAAGCTCGCCTTCAACTCCAAGACAAAGTATCCGAACATAAGAATCTCATCGCAAATATTCAATCCTGGTTAGATACTCTATCAGGCCAGCTGGAAAAATTGGAAAAGCCATGCCAATTTAATATTAATGAAAAGCTTACCAAAGTTTCCACAATCTACAAAGAATTTGAGAACGAGAAGCAGGATAAATTGAATCAAATCAAGGCTTCAAGTAATGAGATTACAAAGGAGACAAACAATATAGATACCCAAATCATCATGGATCAAGTTAGTGGCACCGAAAGGAAGTTCGGGGAATTTAGTAAGCGCCTTGAACGTAAACAACAAATTCTGGATCAAGTTACCAAGAATCTTGACGAATTTAATGGCGGCCTAAGACAGATTAATGCGTACATCAAAGACAAAGATGTAGATAATACGGCTAACATGGGCTATGAAATTCAACCACTCGAAGCTATCCGCGGAAATATTAAAGGAGTTCTCCGAGAACTTGATAGCAAGGAAATCATTTTGTCAACCTTGGAAAAGAGACTTGGCACTCTTCAACCGGAATTAGAAGAATCTGAAATTCAAAGTGCGGAGAATGCTCTGAGCAAGACTACAAGTGAACTCGAGCAATTGCGCGAAACGCTCAAGAACCAGTTGGCAAACTTGAAGGGTGGAATTAAAATTAGACGTAAATTCCATGACACCATTGACAATACGAATGCTTGGGTAAACAGAATCTCGAAAGAACTTATACTAAGCTCCACAAATCCATTGGCTAGCTCCAAAGTTCAGCTACTTCTGAATAACGTTGACAAATTAATTAGTCAAATCAAGGAAAGAATAGATTCTACAGAAATTCGCGCAAACTATGACAAATTGAGAAAGGATTGTGATGATGCTGAGGGTGGCAGACTAGATGCCCTAGTAGTTGCCATTGAACAGAGCTTGAATGACTTAAACACTACTGCACAATTACAAAAGGATAACTTAGTTGGAGTTTACGGACAAAGGAAAGGATTTGAGGATGAATTTGAAAAATGCGAAAACATGATCAAAGAATGCGAGTCGAGCTCAGGTTTTGATTTCAAGGGATCTGGAAATTTGAATGTTCTTCAGGAACAANTAAACACTACTGCACAATTACAAAAGGATAACTTAGTTGGAGTTTACGGACAAAGGAAAGGATTTGAGGATGAATTTGAAAAATGCGAAAACATGATCAAAGAATGCGAGTCGAGCTCAGGTTTTGATTTCAAGGGATCTGGAAATTTGAATGTTCTTCAGGAACAACTTAAAAAGGTTAGTAAATTAGTTACCAATGTATATATACGTCTATACTGTTTTTCTTGTTACTCTATAATATTATACTCTACGCATTTCGTTAATTACCTACTATTATTGTTTCCGCAATAGTACAAAAAGCTAGAGACAGATTGTGAACAAATCAAGTCCATGGTAAATTCCCTGAATGCTGAAGGCAAACAAATGACTCCATCACTCAACGAACCCGATAGGCAAATTCTGTCTGACCAGTTGGCTTCGCTTACCACCAAAGTAAATTCCTTGTCAAATAACACAGCGGAAAAGCTAGCTCAAATACAGATTGCAATCAGGGATTTGCAACAAGCTTCTAATATTATCGCTGAAAGCAGAGCTTATTTGAACAAGATTAAAAAACAAGTAGACGCTTTGAATAAACCACTAGGAAACAACTCTGAGGAGACACAACAAGTTCTGAGCGTCTTGGAGGTAAACGTTTCTTATGATTACAAAATGCCCTAAAGCTTACATTAGAACGATTAAATTACCTAAGCATTTTAAATTTTTGGCATCGAACCCGCTGTCAGTAGTAGATCCGCGTTCTATTTTTTTAAATTTTCTCCCACATTAATTATTTTTCCGCGTTGGATTAAAGACCCCAGTAAATAAGAGACCTGAGCTTTACGGCAAACTTTACCGAATTCAATAATAATGTTAGTTTTATTAAGATTTTCAAATATCTTCACTTTATTTTATCTAAATCTTAATCAACAGAACCTACTGGAAGATCTGAAAGCGTATAGAAAAAATCTCGACTCTGACGAATTCCAATCTCTAAGATCATCTGCAGATTTCCGAGATGTCCTCAAAGACCAAGATTCAATGATTCAAACAATTGAAGGACTTGCTACCAAACTACGTCACCTAGTTTTACTCCAGCAGCAATACACTGCTATAGTTACAGAGATACAGAACTTCTTAGCTAAGCACAATGATGTTGTTAACGAAATACAGAAATCTAGGGGATCCAATGAAGATCATATTAAACTCTACGATGATGTAAGTGGACTTCACCGATTTTATCATTATTATTATTATTATGTTTTTATTCAGCAAAAAACAAGAGAACATGTCCACAGACGAAAAGAGAAATTAGCTATGCTCTATAGAGCTTACAAAACGTATTAGTACTAACGTAAGTGATATATACAAGATACAAGAGATTATAGTAGGCAATGTTAATTGCACAAAAACAGACACTGATTCAAGCAATTGCATGGCCATTGTTGTGTTGAGCAGGAGGTTCCAGCTGAATAGTAAATAGAAGTAGACTATTCCACAATTTGTTTGTGTCAGAGTCCGTGTGGCATTTTGAGTCATAAATGGATCTGAGAGCTAGATTTTCAGATTCCCGTATCCTGGTGAGTAGTGAGTAAGCGGAAGCCGTTCTAAGGGCACTAAGACAGTTTACTCTGTTCGACACAAACATCTCACTCGCACTTGTTCGTCTAGAGTAGCCACACACAATTCTAAAGGAGTCATTGTAAGCATTGTAAGCAACTCGAATCTGCTTTTCTATCGATTTATCAAGGAACCAAAGACTAGAGCAGTAGATACACGATAGAAATGTCACAAACAAGTACCTTTTGACACTTATAGAACATAACTTAAATCGGGCCCTTAACATGTGTGCACGTATGTAAATTTCCCTTGTACGATACACAATTTGGCTAACTTAATGTTCAACAAGAAACATGTGTCTGTATTCCTGTACAAATCAAAGGTATTGTCAAGAATAAAGCACAATGAAGCCCAACTGTCGACTGCTACGGACAAAGGTGACAGGATTTCAGAGGAAGGAACAATTGCCGATCGGAACGCCATCACTGAGCAATTGCAAAACCTCAAACATGGACTTAATGAGCTCAGACGCATGGTTGAATGCAAAAGAACCGAAGATGCCGAGGCTATTGCTGAGTTCATTAAATACAGTCAAGAATTGGATGAAATCATTTCATGGCTTCATGACAACGAAGTCACTATTAAATCAAGACCCATTTTAAAAAAGTCTATTGCCAGCGTAGATCAAGAAATTAGAAAGCATGATGTATGTACATTGAAAATTAATTTCAGATGTATTTGGTCTGTTCCCGCAATTGTACAAAGTGGTTAAATTAATACTCAATATAATATCTTAGGCTTTAGTGCAAGATGTTACTGAAAAGCTAACGGACATCGCTTCCATTGAGGATTTCCTTCCCTCTGACGGTTTACCATCAGCATTAGCGGATAAACTTAGTGAGGCAAGACTTCTCGCCAAAACACTACCTCAAGAATTAGCAGATCGATTAACCTATTTGGAGAAGAATAAGAGTTTGAGACAACAACATGAAAAGTTAGTGAGTGGTCTTGAAATTTGGGTCAAGGATTCGCTTGAGCGATTGCCGAAAGTTCAATCAGGAATCGATTTTGAAAGAGCGGAATCTGAGTTGGCACAGCATAAGGTGAGACGATGATTGCATAAGTTGATGCATCCTGCACTTTTCAATAATTACTATCTAATTATCACATTAAATACCCATATAATGATTTTAGACATACTTCAACAACGAAAAGCCCATCTTGCAACAACTATGCAATGGGAAGCAACTAGTGGATTCCATCTGGCCATCCGTTACTCCTGCAGAGCAGGAGTTAGTCAGCAAAGAACACCAAGAGCTGAGTGAAAGAATTCAAAATACATTTAATAATGCAAAGAGCGCAGCAGTAAAGTTTGAGCAAGCGTCTAATTTATGGAAGGATTATGCCGAATTATACGGGAAAATCGAGGCTGCTTTAGTCAAAGCGGAAGAGCCAATTGAACCTGGAAATAACTTGGGCGCTCTTAAATTTAATATTGGTAGAACACGAGATATCAATGTTGCTTTGCAGGTACTTGCTAATTACCTAATTACTGACTTAATTACTACCCTTATTACTACAGCACACTGGGTAATGTGAGAACAAACGACTTAACGATAATGACCCAACGAAATTAAAATTACAGAATCATACAGCGGAGTATGAGAGCTTAAAGGAGAAGGCTGCCAACATTGATCAACAAGCCGACGATTCATGTAAGGCGAAAGTTCAGAGTCAGATGGAATCAGCAGATAATAGGTGGAAAAAAGCCTTTGCAGTTTTGGACAAGAGACGGCAGGATATTTCCAAGCTGATTTTACAGTGGGAGGTAACATTCAAATTAACCTATAAGTAACAGGCTCGTGTACACAGCAAAATAATAATAGACATGCGAAAATACATACGAATTTTCAGCACTCTTCATATGCAAGTTAAAAAACACCATGTTTACACCATTGCACCATTGCAAAACAATTTTATCTTTTTTTAAAACAAATCTACTTACCGTAAAACTTGATATAAGAGTCTGCCTCGAAAGATAGCATGGGCAATCATGCAATGGAGTACAAAGAGAGCCTGCCTCGAAAGAGAGCCGGTCTCCAAAGACAGCCTCTCTTATAATGGCTGGTCCCTTTTTACAATTCCGTGCTGCTGCAGACTTAAATGCTACTACTTGTAGCTAATAATTGGAATCGAAATTATTACAAAGTGGGTAAAGGACGCATGGAATTCTTTACCGGCTGAGCTGATTATAAAATCTTTTAAAGCGTGCGGCCTTACTGTGGCTTTGGATGGATCGGAAGACACAGAAATTTCTTGTTTTAAGGAAGGGAATTCCTGCCGCGCAGGCTGGGATATGTTGATTAACTGTCGAGACATTGACAATGAAAATGCCATTATAAGTGACAATGAAGTAGAAGACGAAGATGAGCTGCCTCAAAATGAAATTGTTATAATTGATAGTGAGTCTGAGGACTATCGTATTCACTGTAATAGTATAGCCGGGTATATTGGAGTTAAATATAAGCGACGGGGGGAGGGTACGTTATTAAAGAAGGGTATAGTACATAAAAAAGATCCATTGAATACGAAATAAAAAAGAAAAGTACACGTTTTCAAAATTTGGCCATTGCAGAAACATAAAACCGTAAACCGTAAAATTGGGGCTTAAAATTCTAAAATAATGCTTTTTCGGTTCGAAAATGCTAAACAAAATCTATTTTGGAGCTCAAATCGCTTTTAATGCTTTTCCAAAAATTTTTTTTCGAAATTCTGATCTACTTACGTAGGTTGCCAAAAGCTTATAAAAGTGGCGATAACCATAAAAAAAATCTGAAATGATTTTTAAGTTTTTTATGCTTTCTGGTCGCCTTATATAATCATCACTTTCAATCCCCTCGATATTTTCTAACGTCTCTGCTGTATCCACCACCAGCTACCACAAACACAGTAAGCCCATCAAAAGTCAGTCTGCCCGGTAGTTGGGTAAAACGGCAGTTGGATAAAATTTTTCATAGGGATTCAACTTGGAACCGGGACAAAAACTTCTTTTCTACCGTTTTACCAAACTACCGAGCTAACTAACTTTTGACGGGTTACCCGTTGTAATTTAATACTCAGTTAACTGAGTTATTTTTACCTACTTAGTACCTACCTAGGTATTTTACTACGTATTTAAAATACCGGGGTATACTATTACAGCAGGGTTTATTACACTATGATAATGAAGCCAAAGGGGGGATACACAATTAGAGAGGGTACACTATAATGGTAAGATACACTATTACAGTGAATACGGTAATTAGATTACCGTAATTCAGGTTTTTTTCATATCTGTTATCAATTTTTACGTAGTTTATTCTGAGGAATAAAGGTTCGAATTAATTAGAATGCTTTTCTAGCGCACATTTGCATACCTAACAATAATAGCTGAAGTAGTTCATTAAAACCACTCCATTGTTTCAAAATAATTAACATCTATTATAAATAAATAATAAATAGCCCATAAATGCCTAGTTGGTAAAGAGAGGTGGCCTCGAAAGTTAGCCGGGGAGAGGCGTCAATATTTACAATGATAGCGCGGGCTCTTATTTCAAGTTTTACGGTACGTAGTAATATAGACTCTATTGAGGTACGCAAGAGATTATGTTCTATCGCAAAGACATTTGATGCAAAGTAGCTACGGCGAAAAGATAGCTTATTTTGCAGCTAACATAAATGTTAATAGGTAAATACTTGACAACTTCAACTATGTAATTAATTACTGTCTTGTTGGGTGTTGGTGCCAGTAGTAATTAAGGATGTAACTAATCAATTGTCGTCCTCCGCGTCTATTTAGCAATGCGAAGTCCTCTGGCAAAAATTCGAATCTGGCCTGACATCCGTCGAAGATCATTTCTCACAAATCGACCCCAGTATCCGATCTCATCAGCAGCTAAACGAAACCAGAAGTTCACTAGAGTCAATCCTGAATGAATGCAACGATCTTGAGCCCACGCACAAGGATTTACTCAAATACGCTGGATTCATTCTAGAGCATTTGAAGTCAGCATCAGACATTCATTATTCATCCCTGAATGGAAAACTAAATCATTTAACTGAGCAATACAGGGCGTAAGGATGACCTTTTATATTCTTTCTTACAAGCGCGATGACATGATGCTCAGTATTCATTTTTCTATATTTTCTGTTTCGATATTTCGCAGCGTACGATTTAGCATTAGACTTGAGCTTTTGATCCCTTCCATTTGCATATTATTTTTTTTCAAATATTACACAAAGTTGTAATTGTAAGTTGTAATGCTGGGACTGTGATCCTTCGGAGCAAGAAAATAACAACATTAGGTCATTTATATTTATAAGTACAATGATAATATGAATGATTATGATGATTACCTAGTTAGTACCACTGTAATTATCATATTTGCATTATCATCATACCATCGTGTTAGCCATTGGTATTTGTATTTTAACATTGGAGTCACGAACGAAAGACAATTTCATGAACTCAAGTATTTGGATAGCCATGTTTATTAGCATTATTCTGGCTGTTATAGGCTCGAAATAGGTAACACTAGACTAGAAGGTATAGGTACTCAGCTCGTGTCTATTTATTTTCTGTTTATCAGCCCCCGTTCAAGCCTCTCTATCTATATCTCTCGCTCTCTATATCTCTCGCTCTCCCTCCATTTTGGTAAATAAAATAAATAATCGATATACAGTACCGAAGTACCACCAAACCAACCAGCAATTCACAGTCAGCATCACCAACTTGTGTACTAGCATAGCTAATTATGAATACCTAAGCAAAATGTGCGACTGCTTGACTATGGCATGTGCCTGAACACGACACATCAACACGAATTGATGACATCATCCATCGACTTAACTCGTAATTTACAATTTTCAACCCCACTTGGCTTTAGCTTAGGTACGAGAAACAGCAGCCTTAGTAATTCTAACTCCAAATCCCAAACCAAAACCAACTCCGCCGTCATAATGACACACAAAATCCATTTAACTTCTCTCCTCGGCCAATGCGGAGTATCTAAAATGAGTAAAATGAGAGGATGGTTGTCTTGTAAGACTTGTAACTGTAAGATATTTACCCTTCGACAGCGAAAACAAGTTCTTGTCATAAAAAGTCATGATATCCATCTATATATAATTACACTCATGGAGACGGAGACGTGAGAGATCGAGAGATGCAAAGGTGCGGATGTGCCGACTTATCAAATTATTACGAGTGGCACTTCTTAAGGTACACTTTACTTCTTTCTGCATATGCAAATACATTCAAATTTGCAAGATTACAAGTACCTACAACACAAAACAACGAGAGACCAGACAAGCACTTGGTACAACAACAAAATCACAAAATCTTTAATTATACTTCCAAACAATTTATGCTTCATAGGTGGAAATAAACCACACCATTCCAATAAGATCCAGTACAGTCCAATTTAATCCAAGCTACTGCAGTGCAATGCAATACACGATTGTTGGAAATGTCAGGTATCAGTATCAGCACCATCACCACCACATTTTTTCCATGTATAGTAATTTGGTCGTTCTTGTTACACATTTTACGATTGGAGGAGACTAAAAATGCAAGACAATTATTGCGTCGTCTGAAGGTATTCTGGCATGAGGTTGTTGAAGGAAAGGGAAGAGGGAAAATGAATTATAATAAATTGCTCTTATGCAGGTATTTTTAAATTGAATTTACAACGTGGAGCATTAAACGATTTCTACAAAGAAAAGGAGTTGCAATTTACCTTGACTTTAGAACAACGAGTGCTAGGGGCTGCATAGGGATAGCGATCATGATTGTGTTAAATAGTTAGGGTCGGTGTAGGTAACTTATGGTCTGCTAATTGTTCATAAAATAGAATAACGATAATTCTTGCAGATTATGCTACTGATTATTGTTTTTATTAATAGTAAGTATTATTAGTACTTTACTCTGTGACATGAATATTAACCTTGGTATTCGTGTTCTCTTAGGCTTCTGTTACTTACTCCTCTACAATTTAGTTGAGGTGGTGGTGGTTACGCTATGTTTGGAGCCACGAGGAAAAGGAAAACCTTATATAATTTTTATTTTTATTTTTGCTTTGCTGCGCATTAAATGTTTAACTTATTAACTAATAATCCTACTAACCAATATCTTATACTTATGTCGTTACGATAAGAGTTTGTCACTTAATATGATAACAAGTCTGTCACTAATTTCTTGACTATTTCTCGTCATGTTTATTTATAATTACGACCCATATTTATTGCAGCGAATTAGAATAAATTATATAAAATAACAGTGATAGCGATAACGACAACTACAACGAGGAGGAGGAGAAGGAGAAGTAAAACGACAATGATTGCGATTATGATTACTAATGTATTTTTATCCTCATGTATTGCACAGAATAATAGACTTGGTCTTGGAGAAACTGAAGTGGCTAAATAGCCAGGATACCTACTTGACACAGATCGATGGAAAACTCGAAGATTATCAGAAAATCCTGACCACTATAAAATCCAAGATAGATGAGATCTGTCCCTACGAGCCGAATCAAGAAGGTGTTAATGGACAGATACAAGTAAGTAGTAAATCTTAAATGGAGTCTAAAGCACCGAATTAACTCAATGGTTATGGCTTTTAAATATTTACTTTGCTTGATTGCGATTAAATAAAATGAAACGAAGGGCTATTCAGATTAAAGGCAGTAATTCAGCAATTCTCATAAATAACAGACAAAAAATACAGGAATAATTATGAGTTCATCATCTTGAAATAAAGTTAAAAGAAGCAACCCCAAGGTCGTTGAGGGGGATCCACATGCATATGTGCCATATATGAGTGCATTGCTATCCTCTTTTAGTCGAACAGATAGTCCCCTAGACATTGCTGAATATACAGTGTCTGTGCATAGTCGTACCATAACTTTTTGCATTACCTATGTATATATGGATAATTATATGTTTTCATGACATTGGGAAATCGTTTTCCCATTTCTTTTATATGCAGAGCCTAGATGACCAAATTCAAGATGTGAAAAAATCTGTACATGAATTTAATACAGGACTGAAGGATAGATTCACAACCTTGAAACAAATGCTACCTACCAGTGTAACTGAACATGTAAGCTTTCAATTCCAGATCAATTTCCATTTATAATTGCAATACAATTCTTTATCCACTCGAATGTAAGAATTGCATACTGAATCAAAGAACTGTAATCCTTAATTATAAGCTCCGTTACATGATTCATGTTATTATTCTGTCTGTGGTCCTGCCTCCTATTACGCTTTATGTTCATGTTCACGTTCATGATCATACGCATAATCATTACAGATCTCTGGGCTGGAACTTGAAATTGAGAACTTATGCTCTGCGCTAAACGACAAGACGAAGGAAGCTAAACGGCTCCAATCAATTAGAGGTGATTTTAGGAAAAATGTCGCCGAAGTCAAAAGTTGGATTCTGAGAACAGAGAAAAGTTTGGAGGACAATGAAAACGTAGAACCCACTGTGTTGAAACAAAACATACAAGTCAGTTGTTGGTTTCCCTTTCTATACATAGATAAATAAATACCTACATACTAAGATGTGTGTATCACGAAATTATGAATGTAATACATGTATAAAACGAATGGATGAAATACCTGCCTATAAATGAGCTTCAATACTTATCGTTAGTTGCCTACTTACTTGACATCACCATACCTGAGAGTTATGTGGGAATAAATTAAATTCTGTGTAGATGTTTGCTTGATGCAAACCAACGTAAATTAAAACGAAGGTGTGAGTACTATATTGTTTCCTTTCTAATTCTCTTGTAATTGTACAATGTAATGGAATATATGTAGATACTCATGGGAGACCTTCCTAAAATTCAAGAGCAAATGGAAACGATCGAAAGGCTTGGCAAAGCCATTACAACAAATACACCAAATGACTCAGAAAAACAAGATGTTAGGAATGAAATTGATAATTTACAAACTCAAATTGATGAGATTAGGAAGATAATTGAAGAAAGAAACTATAAGGTAAAAATTATCTTGTAAATTATTCAGCGTAAATTTTCATTGCATGTTCACTTGTTTTCCATATTCATATGCCTAAAGTGAGGATGATGATGAAAACGTAAAGTTAACCAAGGAAGCTTTGACACTTCAATTAAGTTGTGCTCGTTGTCGTCTGCTTCTGTAATCTTTATGAACGAGAGATAGAGAGCGAACACATGAATTACATAAATAAATAAACAAAACACTTTCTATACACCTACACCACCACTTCCACAACCATACTTGCAACTTGCAGGGCACCGCGTAATCTAATAATAACAATAACAAAATGATGTTTAAACACTATAATTTAGATTGGCGAATCATTAGACTCCTGGCAAAAATTCCTACAACTTTATGCGCAAGTGATGGCATGGGGCAACGAGAAAAAGACGTTTTTAAGTGAACCACTTCAATTAGCCAGTCTAAGTGAAACAAGATTGAAGCTAAATAATTACACTGTGAGTAATTTTTTCTAATTTCAATTAGTACTTCGCAGTCGTAGTCGTAAAGAAGGAAGGGGGATTAATTTCTACAACATGTATTTATGTATTGCGATTGAATTATATGCGGAGTTCTTTCGACTGTAATTCCTTCTAGGTAGGTAGGTACTTTAACAACTGCTAAAATTTTGATTACAATTTTTATTTATTTTTTTGAAACAGATGGCCGTTAAAAGCCTGAAATATGTGGGTAAGCAGCTGAGTGAAATGGGTCGAGAACTAGATCGGATTGCTGAGGTCTCAAATGTAGGTCCACTCCATGCAAAGCTTGATGAGGCTGAGCAAATGAAGATTTTAGTGGAAACAGAACTTTTGGAACGCGTAAGCAAATTCGACTTTCGTATTTATTTGTCTTCGCTTCTCGTTTCTTATGTTATGATGATGCCATGAATATATCGAGTACGGAGGTCTTCTTCAATTCAGTAGTAAGGAATACAACACACGTTTTTATTACGTACTATTACAGTACCATGCAATAACATATGATGCTTCCTTTGAACACCACGCCATGACCATACTTTCATAATACCATATCCTGTGTTATTAGTAAAAAGCATTAGTAACTGTGTCTGCGAGCTCTGCTACTGGCATTACTAATACTAATTCCAGCAAAATAGTATTATTGTACGTTGCTCTCGTACCTACTTACGTTCAATTGGTTAAAAACAAGTTTGTTATCTATTTTGAAAAAGTATGTGGGAATAGAAAATGTAGGGGATTGTGATTTCACTCTAGAATCTCAGACTATGATGTCAGACATTAAAATATATAGAACGCCAAAATATCAGCAAGCAGTGTGTTTTTTAATCTGACTCGTACTGACGGGGAATAATCCCCTGAGTCATTTATTTCGCACTTTAACTAGACAGTTAAAGAGTATAAGTGTAGGTTCTTTTAAAAACATAACCAAATAGAAAAACAGACAGATTAAAAATAATGATCATCATCTATGCAGAACGCACTTCTTCAAGAAACGACGGAAGAATGGGAACAGTGTGAGAAGAAGTTCCATGAGACGAAAGTTTGGCTAGACAAAACGAAACAATCGCTACAGGGACAATCTGGAAAAAGAAAACCACTACGTGACCAATTAGCAGCGAAGGAAAAATTGCTAGCTGATGTAGCGGTTCAAAAGACTAAAATTGGATTGTCAATGGAAAAACTGCAGGTAAGATACCTATGTCAGCTTGTCAAGTTATTTATTATCTAAATTTGCAATATTGCGCTCTTAGATTATTTAGTTGTATATGCTTAGGTACGTGATGTACGGCATTAAGTATTTAAAAAAATATTGATATCTCCATTCAGCTGTCAAAGAATGCAAACAAAAACTGCTAAAACGCGCTTGTAATCAGAAAGGACAAAAATTAAACTTTAACTCATGTGGCGATGCATACATAGTTGAAAAAAATCACTATCACAATTATCTGCTGGAGTACAAAAGATAATAGTGATACATGATTTTGCTTTGTTCGCTAGGTACATTTCAAATCTGGTATCGGCGGTGACCCAAAAGTAGCTGAAGAGGAAGCTCAGCTTCAAATTCAGCTAGACGCCATTGGAGAGGAAATCAAGACTCAGTGCACATCATTGGAATCCGCAGTGGCTCAAATCGACAAACTTCAAGAGGTTAGTAGTGTCGCTTGGGATAGGATACGATTAGCTTCGTTTAGTTTGGTGTATATCCTTTCGACTCAGTACTACGACAAGATACGTCTCGTCGTCAGCTTTATTACGTTTACGTAC